>VZTL01010245.1:0-25652 GCA_013400535.1 Scopus umbretta
TTCGAGCCCCACGTTGGGCGCTTTCCCTTTCGGTTTTTTCTCCTCTCTTTTCCCTCCCTGATGTATAAAGCTCTATCCCTCCCTCCCGCTCCAAACCCCCTCCTGAAAGCGGCTGAGCCCCAGCTCTTTGTGGTTTTATTAAAAGCAAAGGGTTGGATGTTGTGGAAGGAAGGAAAAGATAAGATCTGGAAGCAATGGTGAGAATCACAGCCCTTCTTCCATCATTTCTCCTTTCTGTATGTTCTAATCACAGCCCTTTTTCCATCATTTCTCCTTTCTATATGTTCTATTCACAGCCCTTTTTCCATCGTTTTCCCTTTCCATGTTCTAATCACAGCCCTTCTTCCATCATTTCTCCTTTCTGTATGTTCTAATCACAGCCCTTTTTCCATCATTTTCCCTTTCCATGTTCTAATTACAGCCCTTCTTCCATCATTTCTCCTTTCTATATGTTCTAATCACAGCCCTTTTTCCATCGTTTTCCCTTTCCATGTTCTAATCACAGCCCTTTTCCCATCATTTTCCCTTTCCATGTTCTAATTACAGCCCTTCTTCCATCATTTCTCCTTTCTATATGTTCTAATTACAGCCCTTCTTCCATCATTTCTCCTTTCTGTATGTTCTAATCACAGCCCTTTTTCCATCGTTTTCCCTTTCCATGTTCTAATCACAGCCCTTCTTCCATCATTTCTCCTTTCTGTATGTTCTAATCACAGCCATTTTCCCATCATTTTCCCTTTATACAAGCTTTCCAAGCCCAGTGTGCACCACACAGGGAACGGGGGCCCCGCCACAGCCCATTTCTTATTCCCTTTTTGAAGAAAGGACTGCAAAGCAAATTCCCCTCACTGCCACGTTTTACCCTCTACATTCATTCCCTTCTTTTCATTTGTCTTTTTAAAATTTTTTTTCTTCTCTGGTTTTTGGAGGGGGGTGTATATATATATATTTTTACCTCATAATTTAGAGAAGTCCTAAGGCAGAAGAGCTCACATCGATGTGTCAAGTCAATGCTTGAAGAAAGCAAGTGCTGCAGCGTCATAGCAGCTACACGGATGATATAAAAAACTGCCATCCTGGAGAGACCCCAAAGGGCTGGAACTAAGAGCAAGTTGTTACGATGCTTGTAAGAACTGGAAAAGAACGTTTTATTTTATTTTAGCCTCCATGAAACGGGCTTGCTGTGATCTTACAGTTAACTCATCCTTAGGTACACTGATCAGTACCGTGTATAATAACCACAGGTTATTACAATTATATTATAATAACCACACCGGCATACCAAAATTACGGCCGCAGCAGAGAAAAAAAAAGACATCAGCATCTTCTCAGCTGAATTAGAGGTTTGCAAATCATCCTGAATTAGTGGCAATGAGCCATGGGGTCAGAGAGTTGGCCGAGGCGACGTCAGAAGCGGTGGAGGACGGCGGGGAAGCCGCCGGAAAAAGAGGTCAGGTTTGCTCATCTTAAAAAGGGGAGAAGGAGGGAGATAGCGGTGAGTTTAGAGACTGGTCAGCGCAACTCCATTTCCTGCAATGTACTGGAAAAAACAGCGAAGCTGTTCATCACCTAAAAATAACCGCCGTGGCTTTGCCGGTACATTGAGTTCCTTCCCTTGCGGGGAGGAGAAAAATAGAGATTTTTAAATCAGGATGGACCAGGATGTTGAGACAAACAGCAAACGAGGGGATCTTACCATGGACTTACCGATAACTCAGTACTGAGCATCAAAACCCGGCGTCCGGCTTGGGGGGGGTTCGCCGAGGGTTGAGCTGCGCGTAAGCCTGCCGTGAGCCTGGTGTTAATTAATATTTCCCCAAAGCTTTGGCCGAAGGAGGTGAGATTGTTGGATTCGCAGGCCGGAGACACAAGGGAGGATGCCGAAGGTTGAGAGTAGCGCTTGCATCGGTGGGCAACGGCACACGGGTGGGTACAAGATGACCATTTACCTGCTACCAGGGCACGCAGGTCCCATGCCCAAACACGCAGGCAGGAGTATTTTTGGCATGGGAAGCGCCTTTCCCCCAAGTGGAAAATGGCCCGTTGCTGGAGGAGAGCAGAGAAATGTCTGTAAGAGCGTCTCGACCAAAACCCTTTCAGGATGGGTCCAGTCCTGGGTGCCTGACCTCGAAGGCAGGGCACAACCGCGGTGACCCCCCGAAGCATGCCCTGACTTACCTCACCGAGGATGTCTGAAGCCCTTCTCTCATTCTTTCTTTTTTTTTTTCTTTTTTTTTTTCTTTTTTTTTCATGCCGCGTGATTCATTTCCTCCGCCGAGTCACTTCTTGCAGCTCGGGAACTGCAGGCATCCCCCTCGGCCAGAGCTGCAACTGCAGAGGTGGCCAAGAAGAAAGCAAAACTTAGGTTACTCATTTGCAATTAAACCAGCGACTCCTTGGCTAGAGCACGTACGGAGGAAGGAAAGAGCTACATGACGATGCATGAATGTACCACAGGGCTGTAACCTGATTCGGCTGATTGTCCCTGGCTGAAAATTAAAATACAGGCCGAGCTGATTCAGCCCGGGCAGGGTTTGAGCTGGAGATCCTTCAGACTGGGTTTATTCCTGGTCCCGGCGGTTACGTGGGAGCATCCTGCCCTCCCGCGGGCTGGGATCACCTCCTAAATGAGCGGTGAGGATGCTGAGCTTTGCAATACGGGGTATCCAGCAGCAGCTTGGGTATTACCGGTCAACACCACGGCTCTTCCCGAAGCTGGGCGCGAACACACATGGGAAAAAGAGGGAGGAAAGGGGTTCCGCCCCGTAATTTTGTGTTTTGGTTGCACAGAGATGCTGGTGAGGGGGAAGGAGAGCGTGGTGACATCCATAAGCTGTTCTTTCTGCCAAATGCTCTCTGCTGTCAAGTCATTACTTGGGACTTGGAGGTCACGGGTCAGGATGAGGAACTTCTTTTCCCTCTTCTCTCCTGAGCAGCAAACTTCTGAAGACCTTGAAATGCCTTTTGGAATGACTCAGGTTTCAGAGGGGTGTTGCAAAACTATTTTGCGCAGAAAACAGCCTGAAATTCCCCTTTCTCCGCCCCTCCTTCCTTTTACATCCTTTACGAGGCTGCACTTTTCAAACAAGACCTCCCCGTTTCAGATAGCAAAGGCTAATCGAGAAGGAAACTCCCAGCTGCCACCGAAAGAAAAAAAAAAAAAAATGCAATGAAGCGAAAGTAATCGTGTCATTCCTCTCCAGCCATGGCCGAGTGCGACCCTCTGGAGAGCCTGCAGAAAGAAGCATCTTGCTCCATCTGCCTGGATTATTTCAGCGACCCGGTGTCCATCAACTGCGGTCACAGCTTCTGCCGGGACTGCATCACGCGCTGCTCGGGAAAATCGGACCGGAGGTTCGCGTGCCCCCAGTGCCGAGGAATCGCCCAGAAAAGAAAATTTAGACCAAACCGTGAGCTGAGGAACCTGGCGGAGATCGCCAAGAAGCTGAGCTCACGGGCAGGGTATGCGGTCGGAGCGGGCAGCCTGTGCCCGAAACATCAGGAACCGCTCAAGCTCTTCTGCCAGGAGGACCGGACGGCCATCTGCGTGGTGTGCGACCGCTCCCAGGCTCACCGCGCTCACACCGTTGCCCCCATCGAAGAAGCTGCCCAGGAGTGCAAAGTAAGAAATCACAGCGCAGTGCTTTGCTCTAACATTTCAGGGTTTTTTTGGCCCATCAGAGGCTGAGGTATGCTAGCCAGGAGCTTCTCCACCTTCCCAAAGGATACGGGGAAGGATGTCCTGTAGGATTTCCCAAGGTCTGGGATGTAGTGGGTTGGGCTGAGCCGGTAGATCATCTAGCTGGGGTTGCTTTGCGTCGCTGCCTTGGTCTGCAGGTGCCCAGATGCATGGTGAGGGGCACAGCGCACCTTGGAGGCATGCAGGGGCAAGCAGAGACCTCAGGGTGCTGGGTCAGACCCAGCCCACCAGCAAAATCCACTCTTAGGGTCACTCCTGGATGGCATGAATTGATTTAAGCCCCGTTTTCACCGTGACCACCAAAGTGGGATTTCAATTTAAGCTTCCCGGGGTGACCTTGTCAGCTTGGATCCCTGGAAAAAAAGGCACTGCTTTATTTGCTGCCACCCTCCCCGGGGACCACAAAGGAAGCTGAGGCCAGCAGCTCATAGAAAACACCCAGATTAGCAGAGCCGGACCCCACCTTCGCTCACTGGTGCACAGGCAGGGCTCTTGCTGCTGATTTTGTGCAAGAATTGCCTTGGAAGTCCCAGATGAGACGTCTTTCCCGCTGCACATCTCTCCCCAAAGGAATTTCTCTCCAAGCGACCATCTCAGGATAACTGCGACGATGCGGGGAGGCATTTTTAATTCCCTTGAGGGAGGACGGGGTCAAGGAGGAGGAGTCGGTGCTTGTGCGGAGGAAGCTTGGTGACATTTTGTCCTGCCCACAGGGGAAGAAATGACTGGGAATTGGGGAGGTGAAAGGTGACATTAGTCACGCCATGAGCACGAAACAAGGAGGGGGGAAAAAGAAGAAGTGAGGGGCAGGAGAGAGAAAATAAGCTCCTGAAAAATAAGAGGGGATCAGGGTGGGATGCACGCGCTGCAAACCTCCATCGGCATTTGCCATGGGAGGGTCTTTTGGGAGTAGATGTTAAAAAGTAGGCATCTCCAAGGCGCAATTCGTCTCCTCCTAAAAACAAACTCTGGGGATATTATTCATTCTCCGTATTATTCCTTGGACTGCATAAGGAGCCGAAGGTGGCAATTTTGGGCAGAAGCGCTGATTCTGCAGGCGATGGGAAGTTGCAGCGATTTGGGGGACCTGATTAAGGGTAAAAACAATGGATGTCCTGCTCCATATTTATCTGCAAACGGATAGCGGTATATACATAGATAAGCCCTGAACGAGCTATTTTGAGACCGTTCCCCATGTTCAGATAACTTTCCCAGTCCCTCCTCTGATCTCCAGATATATCTGGATATAAAGGGGATAAAATGAGCCAACCAAGGCAGAACAAATTATGGTGAATGCAGAAAATAACTGGCCACAAATACGTTGGGAGAAGGAACTGGCAAAGATCAGAACAGGGGTGTAAATGAGGCTGCAGTATTAAATACTTGCCTTTATTTGACTCTTCATTCACAAGGCGCTTCATAGAAAAGGTCTGGGGTGAAGAGGGGCAACAGAATAAAGAATATTTAAATATTTCCAAGTTCCGGTGGTCTCATGTTCGAACACACCAGGAATTAGCTCGAGCAACACTGAAGCCATGCATCCCTCTCCCCAGCAACTTGCAGATTAATATTATTACTTTTTTATGCTCAGGAGCAAATTGAAAGCAAACTGAAGAGCCTCAAGGATGAAAGAGAAAGGCTCCAAGGATTAAAACTGACTGGGGAGAAGAGAAGCCAGAAGTATCTGGTAGGTACTCGCTGCTGCTGTATGCATGGAAGGGTCTTCTGCAGGTCTGATCTACAGGTTAAAAGATGTTGGACTGGCACCTAAATTTGCGGTGCGGAGGAAAACACCTCCAGCTGTTCCACCCAGATTGGCCCATCTCTATTTCACTTGCTCCGTCTTGGTGAGGCACCCGTGAATGAAACGCAGATGTTTCTCAAGGGGAAATCGGCAGCCACAGAACGCTAGAGGAGAGTGAGGTGTTTTCCAAATGGTTGAAGGGAGACACTTAGACCTTAGCTCAGCCATGCTTCAGACAGAGGAGATGGGCACATGGGTCCTCCTGGGCAGATTTGCACCATCGTGGTGGGATTGCGCTCCAGAGGGCTGGTGCTTCAGACCTCTCCGTTTTCGCCGTAGACTGCTGCACCCCAGGAGCGGCTTTCTACCATCCAGCCTTGGGAGATGGGTCAGCCACACCAAGCAAGAGCTCCACGGGGGTGCTTGTGTCCAGCTAGGACCCTGATGGGGCTTTTCTACTGCTGCGTAGCTGTCTGGCTCCCCGTGAGGGTAGTGGCCTTTGTGGCAGCTTGGGGCATCTGAGCATCCAGATGCAGACAGATCTCCTTTGGAGAGAGCACCACACCAGATGTTTCCATCACCTCCCAGCCTTGTTTTGGGCTACCAGAGGTTGGGGGATGGATCCGTAGCTCTAAGGAAGTGAGAGATGGTGATTTCCTCAAAAGCAGAAGCAGAAAGCGTGACGGATGTTTCATTGCAGCTTCATGAGAACGGGGAAGGCTGCCGGGGTGAAGGTGAGCAGAGACGGGCAATGGCTTTCTTGCTAAATAAAGTGGGGATGGAAGGAAAACACTATCAACGTGCTGCTGGTCGCTCGTGCCACAGCCTTGGCCCTGGATTCAGTCCTGTCCCATCCAGCTACTGCCCTCAATGCCAACACCTGGGAGTTTTGGAGAATTGCCCGTGCCAGGGACCATGTCTAACAGCCTCCACAGGATCTCACCACTGAATCCTCCTCTCACCCCCATGTCCTCAAACATTATCCCAGCAGGATTTGTCCTATCAAACACTCACAGATGCCTGCATGCAATACCTGGTCTCCTCCAGACTGTGGGAAAAACATGAAGCAACAGTGCCCTCATGTTTCTTGAGCTGAAAAATACAAACAATCCCCCAACACGGGCAAAAGTATTTTATGACTCCGCAGGGTGTCACATCACATAAAGCTCAAAGGGGACCCAGAGCCACGTGAAAGGGACTTAGACTGGCCTCAGGGCCAAAGACCAGTCCTTGCTCCTGTTTTATTGAACCAGGTTTTGTAGGTCTCAGATTCCTTCTGTTCTCAGCCCTCCCCATCTGTTCCTTGCAGCAGCAGACAAGGGCCGAGAGGTGGAAAATCATGTTGGTGTTTAAGCAGCTGCACCAGTTCCAGGATGAGCAGGAGCGTCTCCTTCTGATGTGGCTGGAGGATGTGGAGAAGCAGATAGTGCAGACCCAGACTGAGAGCGCTAGAAAGATCTCCGTGGAGATCTCCCACCTAGGCAGCCTCATCCGGGAGCTGGAAGGGATGAGCCCACAGCCAGAGAATAAATCCCTGCAGGTGAGAGCGAGGAGTTGGGCAACGGAGTTTGCAATGCTCTTAATGTGCCATTGAGGTGGTGGTCGCTTCCCCCTCTCCCTGGTCTCTTTGCCTTGGCATTTTGCGTAGTTCATTTAGATGTTCATTTAATGAAGAAGCCATATTGTACATCGTGTGTCACCACTAATGAGCTATGCTATGTCGTATCCAACCCCCGAGGAGGACGTCCCCAGAATTAGTCATTCAGCATCTTGGAAGTGTCCACCAACTGTTTCCCTCCCAACCCCAGGCAGAGCAAGGGAGATTGATGCCCATCTTGCAGGACCGCAGCAAGAGCTAATAAACGCATGCTGGCTTAAGTCCAGGGCGAGGCTACTCAGCACAGGACCACACTTTCCCTTCCCAAAAGACCAGGCAGGACACAAGCAGAAGCAGTGTTTGGAAATGGACATAATATTCCACCAGCTGTATTTGAGCATTTCTTCTAGCCAGGGACCAGTAGGCCACTGTAAGAGTACAAGAGGTGCCTGATCTTGCGCTGTGCTGGCACAAGAAAGCCCAAACCAAGCAAAACGTACTTGCAAACAACAGATGAGGGAGCTAAGAGATATAAACGGGCCTGAAGATTGCTCAAAAGTTTAATTCCCATCTTCTCTCTCCTTTAGGATGCCAGGAGTGCCTTGGCCAGGTACGTGGCTCTCCCTTTCTGGAGGGGACGGTTGTCCCCAGCACAGTGTCACAAAGCGGACAGGAATGGGGGAGCAAGAGGGGTTGTCCTCTCTACCAGGGTCCCCAGTGCTCAGGGTGAGGAAGAAGCTAGGGAGAAGATGGCCCTGAGGTGAGATCATGTGCCCGCCACCTCCTCTGTTCAGCTGGAGGAAGCCAATATCCACTGTTGAGGAGGTCCAGGGCAAGTGTGTGTCCTCCACAGGGACATTGGGACCACTGATATGCCCAGCAATGTCTCAACTGACTCAGCCTGATGCTTGGGGAGAAACAAGCTCACCCAGCAGCTTTTCTAAGCAAGGTTTCTACGAAGCTCGTTCAGCAAAGAAAGAATACAAAAGTCTTCTCCTTCCAGGTGTGACGCACGGACTTCCCAGCAACTGACAGAGGAGTTTCCCAGAGTGGAAAAGAGACTCAAGGATTTATCTCAGAAAAACATCATTCTGAAGGAAGCCCTGAGGAAATTCAAAGGTACAAAGGAAGGGGAAAAATCTAAACACACTTCTGCAGCTGGAAAGGAGTGGACACTCGCCAATTACCAGCATAAGGCCCTGGCTAAGAAATGCTAACGATGAGTTACTCAATAACCTTCCTGTCTGGGGCTGGAGCTGAAAAAGGGAGGGTAACTGTGCTCCCAGGCATATTTGCACAGGCGTCCAAGTGCTTGAGTAATGTGAAGGACCAGAGAAAGCCCCTCCCTTTAGCTATATGAAGGAAATGAATCAAATTCTTGATTCCAATCCTATTTAAGCCAAACGGGCTGTAGCGATCTAGCGATCTGTGAGGGAGTCAGCGTGAAAAGTCAACATACTGCAAACAAATAGCGGTATATACATAGATAAGCCCTGAACGAGCTATTTTGAGACCGTTCCCCATGTTCAGATAACTTTCCCATTCCCTCCTCTGATCTCCAATTAGTAAGTGGTGCAGTCAACTCTGAATTAAAGAAATATCCTCATAAAGCTGGTCGTATTGGGTTTGAAGGTCCATCTATCCACGAGCTGGACTTGTTCAGCTGGTGATTTTGCTTGTTTTGCAAGGGGAAAAGTGCACCTCCTCATATTTACCCATTTCTATGACACTCCCTCTCCCCCATAAACAAACTAACAGCACTTCTCTCCTCCTCTCTCCTTCCAGAGAGTCTCCCAGTTGAACTGGATATGCAATGGGGTAAGTCACAGGAGACTGGAGCCATACTGGGGTGAAAAAGGGGAACCCAAGCGAGAAAAGACAGCAAAAGCAGGAAATTCAGGCTTTTCTGGTGGGTTGGATGAATTTCTATTTGTCTTTGATTGGAATTAAGAATAGTATGAATCATTAGAGCTTTTAAGTAGATCTGTATGGCATATTTCATGGAGAAAGCCTTTACCGAACAGCTTTGGTCAGGCCAAGATTTCATCCCTGGAAAAACCCAGGAGGGTGCAGGTGGAGAGAAATATCCATCATCTTCCCTCTGACATGCTGTTTTTCTTCTCTCATGCTTTTCTTCCCATCAGCAAACGTGACTCTGGATCCGGACACAGCAAACCCTCACCTCGTCCTCTCTGAGGACCGGAGGAGCGTGAGGTGGGATGAAACACCCCAGAATGTGCCCAGCAATCCCCAGA
Source organism: Scopus umbretta (assembly GCA_013400535.1). Taxonomy (NCBI): domain Eukaryota; kingdom Metazoa; phylum Chordata; class Aves; order Pelecaniformes; family Scopidae; genus Scopus; species Scopus umbretta. The sequence continues at coordinate 9,297 of VZTL01010245.1, forward strand.
GATTTGATACCTACTGCTCCGTGTTGGGTTGCGAAGGCTTCACGGTGGGGAGGCACTACTGGGAAGTGCAGCTGGGGAGCAGGGGATTTTGGGCTGTGGGGGTGGCCAGAGACTCAGCATGGAGAAAGGGTTGGATTAACCTCGACCCTTCCCAGGGGATTTGGGCTGTTGGCATCTGTGGGGACAGGTTTCAAGCTTTCACCTCCTTCGAAACAGTTCAGCCTCTGAAGGGGAGGCCAAGGACTATCCGGGTCTCTCTGGATTGCGAGAAGGGACACGTGGCTTTCTTTGATGCCGATAACGAGACCTTGGCTTTTGCTTTTCCTCCAACTTCTTTCAACGGAGAGAAAATCCTGCCTTTCTTCTGGGTTTGGGAGTCCAGGATCCAGCTGGCTCCCTGAGACAGCATGGGCAGCAAGATGGACATTACATGCTCTGGACAAGCCTCTGGTTTGATCCAGGAAACCACACTATATTTCGGGACTCTGTGGATGGCAAAGAATAAAGCAGAGCAAATGAGTTCCGGTGTCCACTTTGAATCTCATTCTCATGAGGTTTCAAGAGCAGCAGATGGAGAAGGGATCACCTTGGACAGACCTCTGGATTTTTTAACATTTGGGTGTTCTCCAAGATTTTTGCTAGGGAATATCACGCTGGGACGAGCAGGAAAATGAAGCCTATACTTTGTGCAACAGCCCCTGGAACACCAATTTCACGGCTTTAATCCCTTCTACTCTTCTCTCATCCTTTCCAATTTTTCCTTACCTTGGCATTCAACAATGTTGACTGTTGACATTCAACAATGATGCTCCTGCACGGCTGAAGAAGCTGGCTCTGGTTCCTGGTTTAGTTACTAGAAGGGAAAAGAGGATACCACCAAATTAAGTGTAATATCTGCTGTTTTCCCACCGGGACCTCCTATGAGCCAAAACCCTCACAGAATTGGCAAGAACATACGCATTTTAAGGCTTTGGTGTTGAACCCTGTGGATTTCAGCTACCTTTCTCAGAGTTGTGGGGCGGGAGAAGTCAGAGGTTGGAGGAGAGAAGATGAACAGAAAGAGCTTGAACGCTTGCCTTTTCGCCATTTATATATACACATTTGGGTCAGGAAGGTTAGTAAGTAGTTAGTAAGTTTTATATAATTTTTAAGAAAAAAATGACTGTATTAAAGTGTCTTTCAAGGGCTGTTTTCTCTTTCTTGCTAGAGAGAAACTGGGAAAATGGTGCTGTGCCACCACCAGCGTGGCAAACCCTGGCGGCGTTGCTGCCTTCTCTTGACCTGTTTCTTGTAAAGCTCAAACGAAAACACTTAACGAAGCCTTTCTTGTTTCATCACAGCGGTGATGAGAGGGAGTAGCAATGACTCCTCCTCCTGCTTCTGTACTTGAAAGCCAGCTGGACTGGAAACTGTTTGAAAGGCAATGGCAAATGAATGATGCTGGAGAGAAGGGACAACAACAATTTTTGGAAGTAAAGGCATGTAAAGAGCAGGAAAAGAAAGGAAAGCATCAAGTCCAGACTCTCAGCTATGATGCTGCAGCTCAGAGAAACCTGCTGGGACCTTGCAAGGTCTTGGAGACACCAGCAGTCTCCAGGGACACCTGAGCATCTTTGATCCATAGCAGTCTCTGCAGGGTGTTAGTCCGATGTCCCACCTTACCCCAAGGGCAAAGCTGTAGTCCCAGGGGTCAGGAGTGGCAGAAATTTCTTCTGACAGCCAGGAAGACCCTGCCCTGCAGGGCAGTGAGTTATACATTTGAACTTTTAGGGTCACCCAAGAGATGTTAGAGTCCTCCTGAACAGCTCTACAGACGCTGTCCTGAAGGGTGCTGAGGTCCTTCCCAAGCCCTGGCCAGGTCCTGTCACTCCTGATATCTCAGATTTTCAGCCAGTGGTTGCCTCTCACCCCAGCTGCACCACAACCTCTCTTAGGTGCTAGTAGGGTGTGAAACTCCTGTTCCAGCTGCTGTTGAGTCACCAAATCCACAGGTCTCCACTGAGTCAAAGGACAGGCTTTGGACACTGAAAAATCCCAGTGCTTTCGGGAAAAGCTAAAAATGGGATGTGCGCCTGCAATTGCCGTCCTCCCCAGCTGTCGAGCTGCTACTTCCCAGCACCAGCAGAGCAGTATAAGTCAATATATTGCCTAAAGCCCTGCTAGAAAGGGGCTGGTTCTTGGTTTAACCAATCACTTAGAATCAGGAAGAGAAACCGCTCTCCTTCCTGATAATTCGAAAGTGAAACAAATGCGGTCGCCCTCCATGGCAGCCACAATATTAGTGGAAAGCCTCCAGGATGAAGCCTCCGGCTCCATCTGCCTGGAACTTTTCCAGGACCCTGTGTCCATCCGCTGCGGGCACAGCTTTTGCTGGCAGTTCCCTCGGAACTGGGGAGGACTGACCACCACCTTCTCCTGCCCATTGTGCAGGGAGATGGTGCCTCAGCAAAGCCTCTGACCCAACCGGGAGCTGGCCAACATCACTGAAGAAGCCAAAAGCTTGAACCTGAGACCAGTCAGAGAGGTGGAAGGATGGGAGAGCTTTTGGAAGGAGCACCAGGAAGCCCTGAAGCTCTTCTGCGAAGATGAGGAAAGGCTTGGTGTGCAACAGCTCCAAGGTGCACCGTAACCATACTGTGCTTCCTGTGGACAAGGCTGCCCAGGAGTACAAGGTGAGGGGTTTTTGGCCATGCTGATGCACAAAGGGCCAGAAGTTCCTGGTGCTGCTGCTCTTTGATGGGTGCAGATACCTGTAATAGCCTTTGGGCTGTGGAATAAACCGCCTGTGGACTCACCCATCCTTGTCTCTATTGAGGTGGCATTACCTGCCCTGAGGAAGAGGTGGACGTAGGAGCACCGTGTTCTTGAGGACCAAGGGCTCATCTCCCCCAGTGTTCAGCCACGAGCAGAGGCTTAGGGAAGAGTAAGAAACATGCATATGAGTTCTCACCCCCACCATCCCCATGTAACCTTTTAACTTCACGATTTGCAAGGCCAGGGGTTTACTGCGCCTCATGAGGGTTTGTTTATCCAGCTCTCTCCTCCAGGATGTGGGTCTCTTATCAAGGTCAGCTCTGCTGAAGATCAGTAGGGGAGGAGAGAAAAAAAAAAATCCTCAGCCTTTCTACTATCCCACGGCTCCCTGAAATCTCCTTGACCTTGGTTAAAAAAAAAAAAATAAGAAAAGAAAAAAAGAAAAAAGAAGAAGGGGAGGTTAATAGCTTTGAAACAGTCACAGGTGTCACAAAACTTTCCCAACACTTACTTCAAGAGCAGTCAAAAGTTCCCCGTCGTTTCTGCTGAGCATGGCAAGTTATACCAAAATCCATGCGATTGCAGCCATGACTGAATTTCCAAAGAAATTGACTCTCCCCTGCCCCCGATCTTTGCCCTCAGCTCCTTATTTGTATTTTTTTTTTAAATTCTAGAAGCTTTACATCGATTGCCAGCATCTGACCCAATACTAAACTAAGGAAAGAAAAAAAAAAAACCCAAACCCAAAACACTTTACAAATAAAAGTGTTGTTTCTGCAAAATGCCATCCTCCAGAGATCGAAACGCTTACGTCAGCAGCAGATGAAGGTGGTGCCAGACCCGGCTGCCTCCTGCTGCTGTGGACCAGCTGGTGTCAGATGTGAAAGCTCTCCAGCTGGCCTGCTTGCAATCTGGAACGAGCCTGCTCTAATTTTGCATTGAGGTTTTTTTTTTATTTATTTTTCCCCCCTCTTGGCTTCACCCCGCACAAGGTACTTTCCAGCAATGACGCCTCTGCGTCAGGAAGGAACATCTCCTCTTCCTCTCTCCCATGGGTGGGTGAGGCTCAAGGGGTGTGGGGAAGGAAGAGTGGGTTTGTATCTTCCCCAAATGCATCTTCTTGGTGGATCCCACTAACGCATGACCCACCATTGACTCCTGATGTTCTTCTCTGCCTCTCTCCTTTACCTGCTTTGACTTGCCCTTGGTGGAAGAGGACAAAAGCTGAAAAGCAGAAAATTGTGACCAAATATAAGCAGCTGCACAAGTTTCTGGAGGAGCAGGAGTCCCTTTTGCTGGCCCAGCTGGACACAGAGGTAATGAACGCGCATGAAGAAACCCTCACCAGGCTTTTGGAGGAGACTACGCGCCTGGGCATGCCCACCGGGGAGGTGGAGAGGATATATCAGCAGCCAGCCTGTGGCCTGGCAGTCATCTGCAGCTCGGTTGGATCCCGACTCAATGTGTAAGGGGAATCAGAACTGGGAATGAACACACAGAAATGGGACTGCTCCTTTTGGTTTTGGCTCGGTGTGATCCCTGATGCACTGGGCTTTAGTCAAGCAAGAGATTGGACTTTTGCTTGAGAATATACAACAGACACAGGGGTTCAGATGAAGGTCCATCAAGTCCTTGCCCTGTCCCCGAAAGTAGATGCCTAGGAAAGCAGATAAAAGCAGGTCGAGGATGACTATGGGCCCAGGAGCTCCATTTAAGCAGCCTAAATGGATAATTAAAGGATTAAAAGGTTATAATGAGAGGCATGGAGAGATTTAATGTTTGGCTCTGTCCTCTCTCTAACCCTGTTGGGCAGCTGCGGACAGTGATTTGATCCTTCTCCTTTCCAGGCTGGGTAATCCCAATCTCTCCCCATCCATCCTGGGCTTCAGTTTGGTGGCCTGATGCTGTCTGCCTGGTACTGGGAAGCCCCAAACTGGTCCCCGTACCCAGCTATGGCCTCACACATGCTGATGGAAGGGAGCAATCCCTCCCCTCTCCACTCTTGCTCATGCAGCCCCGGATGGGATGCATTTGGTGGATGGTCCCACCGCTGACTCGTGGACAGCTTGTCACCCCCCAAGCCCCAGAGTCCTGTTCCATGGCTGGTCCCGGTGCAAGAGGGTATCCCACCCCGAGTTTCATGAGATTTCTCACCAACCACTTCTCCAGCCTCTCCTGGTCCTGCTGAAGAGCAGCCCTGCCTTCCAGCCTCCTATCTGCTAACTCACATCTGGCTCAGGAGGTCAACTGAACCGAAACCAGCGGGAGGCTGGCAGGAGCCGAGGAGGAAGCATCGCGCGTGCTCACCCTCTTCGAGCCTCCCGTGTTGCCATGTCGTGGCTTTAAGGCCGGGGGTTGATCCCCCCCCCCCGCCATTGACAACGAGAAAACCTCTGAGCCAGAAGGAGGAACATCCTCCTCGTCTTCCTGCAAAGCGAAGCTCGTTTAATCCTATCCCAGAGGTAGGCTGGGAAGAGCCATGGCTACGCAGAGCCCAGCGGAAAGCCTGCACAGTGAAGCCTCCTGCTCCATCTGCCTGGGTTATTTCCAAGACCCCGTCTCCATCCACTGCGGCCACAACTTCTGCCGGGGGTGCATCACCTGCTGCTGGGAAGGGCTGGAGGCACATTTCTCCTGTCCGCAGTGCAGGCAGACGGCTTCACAGAAGAGTTTCCGTCCCAGCAGAGAGCTGGCAAACATTGCTGAAATCGCCAGGCAGCTGAGCCTGCGGGCAGGGGGAAGAGCAGAGGGATGGGAGAATTTGTGCAGGCAGCACCAGGAGGCTCTGAAGCTCTTCTGCAAGGACGACCAGCAGCCCATCTGCGTGGTGTGTGACAGGTCCCAGGCTCACCGCTTCCATGCTGTGGTCCCCATTGAAGAAGCTGCCCAGGAATATAAGGTAAAGCCCGGGGATGTGCTTGTACCTCCCCGCCTCACGGAAAAACCCTTTCCAGGGGTGAAGTGCAGCCGCGCTCCATGCACCTCCGTGGCGCAGCTGCAAACGGGGATCTTTGGGTGTCGCTTCCCCACGTGCTTCCTGCTCGCATTTTATTGCACGGACCTTTGTTTTTTACAAAGGTTCCTATCAGGGTTCCCCCTCCTTTATTTTATTCATCTTTGCCAACAGCCTTGGGAGAAATTAAAAAATACCTTGCTAACTTTTTTCCTCTTTGAACGTTGCTATTGACTTGACTGTACTGAACTACTGACAATCATAAACATGCAAAACATGTTAAAAATGCCCAAGAATTCATTTTTTTTTTTTTTAATAGTTACATCAGTTATTGAGGGCAATTTTGCATGTTTGTTCTCCTATTCACGACTTCTTTAGTTTCAAATACAGAGAAATAAGTTTTTCCTGTCTCTTCCCCTTCTCTACTCCTTTTCTGTTTTCCTGCTGATCCAAACCTGGTCTCATCATCTTCCTCCCCAAAAAACTGAGCACTTGGCAGAGCCGTGCAAACACGATGCGACATCGTGCAGCGTTAACAGGAGGAACTCCTTGCTGCAAGATGTTGCTCAGGCTGAAGGTTTCTGTGGGTTCAAAAACCACTTATATAAAGGCATACTAAATAAATCCACTGAGGGTTATTAAATACAGAGATGTTTATCCCAGAGCCACCAGTTTCTGGAGGCTGTGAGCGTTTTTGAGGGAAATCTCACTACGCACTTATCTTGCTCTTACATGCTTCCCTGGACACGGGCTATTGATTACTGTCAGCCTTTTGCTCTTCTGCAGAATTTTTCCCTGTGTTTGCAGCACGGTTGGTGTTTACAGGTTACATTTTCTTTGATCTTCAGAACGTCGTAGGTCGGTTTCGGACCTTCCTCCTCTTCCAGCTCTGCTCCTTGCAGAGGAGCCAGTGTTTTAGGCCAAGCCTCTCCCATCTAAGATGAGGGCAGAAGTAATTTTAGTGGAGAAAAATGATTTTTCTCAGCTCCTCCAAGAACATCTTTTCTTTTTCCTCAGGAAGAAATCCAAGGCTGCCTACAGGCTTTAAAGCAGGAGAGAGAAAAATACCTGGAAAGCAGAAAAACTGGAGTAAGGAAGAGCTTGTACCTGGTAGGTGCCCTCCAGGAGGAGCCTGGGGGGACCGTGGGTCTCTCTACCCACCCCAGCATTACTCGTGTATTTTGAGGCCAGGTCTTGCATATTTGGTTTGCAGAGTGTTGTGCCATTTGCTTTGGGCACTGGCCAACCCCGTGTTTATCTGCTGGGGTTTCACGTCAGCCGGAGCCTGCGCTGGGGAGATAACATTGCAGCTCCTCTGCAAGGGAGCTGGGGGGGGGCAGATGGCCTCCAGCCTGGTATGGGTTGGACTGGTATGGCAGATGGGCTGGAATGTTTCCCCCCCCGCCCCCCCTAAACTCTATGACTCTCCCTCTTATAGAGCCCAGTTGAGGTTGCATCTTTTGGTTCTGCTTCCAGGCGAAGCCTCTTGAATAGTCCCTGCTGTTGCCTAAATCCCCTAAATTCACCCTTCTATTGACTGAATATCACCGAGGACATGATAACCTGAGACCACCCTGATGACCTTGAAGCACTAATCTGTTTTTCTTGGGCATGGTGGGATTATTTCTGTAGCCCCCATCATCTCCGGCCCGTCACGCAGAGCTTAACCTGAGGCTACTGTGATTCCTTCTGCAAAGGTCTGGGGTTGTTCCAGCCCCACACACTGCGTCAGCCTCAGAGATGCGACACCAAGAGAAACTAGAGTGATGTAAAAATAATCCACGAAGGAAGTTTTTGCCAGTATTTCAGGTGCTAGAGTTGTAGAGAGGTTGCGCCATGCCTTCTGCTACATGGGGAGGTCTCCTGCCCCTATTTCATCCCCTTTGCCCTCGTCTCTGATCCTGGCAGGAGAAAACCAAAAGCGAAGGGAAGAAGATAGTGTGTGAATTCGAGCAATTGCACCAATTTTTGAAGGACCAAGAGCGCCTCCTCCTGACCCAGCTGGCAGACCTGGACTGGGCCATCACCAGGGTCCAGGAGGAAGCAGTGGCAAAGGTCTTGGAGGAGATGTCCCACCTTGACACTCTGATCTGGGAGATGGAGGGGAAATTCCAGCAGCCACCAGGCCAGTTCCTGCAGGTGAGAGCCCAAAGCACCAGCACTGGTGGGGAAAGGAGGGATAGCGCAAAGCCAGAAACCTGGGAGCCCAAATTCAGCCCCATGGAAGCTCCCTGGTGTCTTCTAGCATTGCTGGGGAGGGGGGGTCATCACATGCGTAGGGTCTTTCTTTGCTACTGCATTGCCATAAAAATATATAACTTTTGTTAGAAGACACAACACTTGTTGTTCCTCTTCCCCAACTGCCTCTCCTCTCTTCCCACATTTAGGACATCAGAAGACTCTTGAATAGGTAACGTGATTCCTTCTCACTTTCCCCACACTCTGGTGCTTGGAGGGGTCTGGATGCCACCTGGGTAAATCCTGAGGTCGGGGTTTTAAACCAGATGGATGCAGTTAATAGCTCAGCTTCCCACAACGGTGCTTTGTGTTCAGAAAAGTCCGCTCAGCAGCTGCCTGGGGGGAACCAACTGTGAAGGAACAGGGCAGGGAAAAAGGAGGATTTTATTTGCTCCCGGATAAGTATCCTCAGCCCATCCCATAGCTTCTCCTGGATTATTTAATGAGAACAAAATGAGCAATCAAATATATCCCACATGGTTTTTTGCCCTCTTTGCAGTTGTGAGATGATGAAGTTCAACCCTCCGGTGGAGATTTCCTCCGATTTGGAAAGAAGACTTGAGGACTTTGTTCAGAGAAACGTCCTCGTGAGAGGCATACTGAGGAAATGCCAAGGTACTGAGCAGGGTTAGGAGAGGGCACATTGCCTTGTGTGCCTGATAGCTGGGAGAAACTGGGTTCTCATGTGCTGGCTGCTAATGCAAAACCCACTTAGTAACTGTTGTAAATAAATGCAGCTGAAACTTTTAACCAGAGAAGGACACTGACAGTTTGTCCTGGGGCAGAAATAGTTGGGAAGTGGAGAGGAGAGAAAAACAAGCTCAGCAAAGGAGTCTCCTGTCCCATGTGAAAAGCAAATTCTGACAGAGCTGCAACTGCTGCTGCGGTTGTTCCCATCACTTCCAAGCCGGTGGGAAAATTAAAGTTCATGTGGGTGCAAACCCAGGGAGGGGATGCTACAACACAGGGAGGAATCTGTTGCAGTATCTCTTGAGAGGAATTTAGCTTGGCCAGGAGGTTCATCTCCCCTGGCTTTGGGGGAGTTGTATAGCTATCACGGCATCAATACCTGCACCAGAGCAAGTCAACCCAGGGCCTCTGCACCCAGCCAAGCCCTCACACCCTCAATATTTCCCCTCCTAAGTCTCCCATTAGCTGTGTTGCCTCCCCAGCCTGAAGATAAAGCTAAGCTGCAGCCAGTTTTTCTGACACATAAACCTGATACCGTGAAATCTCTCTCCTCTTTAGACAGCCTGATGTTTAAATTGCAAGAGCCAAGTAAGTTGATGGTAGTGGGTGGGAGAGACTGGGGTTTTGGCTTGTAGAAGAGATTCCTGTGGAAAAAAAACCCTATGCAGTCCCCCAGGGAGAGGAAGGGAAGGGTGACAGCATCCTGATGCTGATGCTCCTGGTGTATCCAGGGGCTGAGATATGGTCCTGATAAAGCCCAGTGCCCCTCTGGGACCCAAAGAGAAGGAACACCCGAGAAGAGCGTTTGCACTTCCCCTTCCCTCCCCATTCCTCTGCTCCATGCTTCGTCCTCTCCCCCTTCTCCTCCCACCCAGGGCCGCCTCTGCTGGGGGACCCCAAGGCTAGTGCCAGCCCCAGACCTGCCCATGCCCCCCCCCATGAAGCACCCAGAGCTGGGAGAAGCAGGACAGCAGAGCTGGTCCCAGATGCTAGGAGGAAAAGAAACATCTCCAGTCTCTGCTGGGGCCAAGCCCTACCTGCCATACTCTGGTTCTCCCTTGTCCTGCAGCCAACGTGACCCTGGACCCAGCCACGTCTCACCCCAACCTTCACCTCTCCGAGGACCGAAAACAAGCCAGGGGCCAGCTGACGCCGCAGGACCTCCCGGACAACCCGGAGAGATTTGACTTTGAACCCTGTGTGCTGGGCTGTGAGGGTTTCACCTCGGGGAGGCATTTCTGGGAGGTGGAAGTGGGGCAGGGGGGCGTCTGGGCCCTGGGGGTGGCCCGAGCATCAGTCAAGAGGAAGGGACCGATGAGCCTCACCCCCAAGGAGGGGGTCTGGGCGCTGGAGGCTTATCACTCCCTCACATCTCCCCGTGCCAACCTGCGCCTGAACCCACTTCCCAGGAGGATACGGGTCTCCTTGGACTATGAAGGGAGGCGGGTGGCATTTTTCAGTGCAGATGATGATGCTTCCATCTTGGTTTATACCAGAGCCTTGTTCAATGGGGAGAGGGTTTTTCCCTGGTTCAAGACAGGGATGGGGGCTCGTTTGCAAGAAATCACCCAAACCCCACCCTCAGAGGGCCAGTCAGTGACCGGGCAGCTGATGTCCCCTCTGGATTGGGTAGGATTCAGGTGTCCCCTCCGAATCTGTCCTTGAGATGTCTGTCAATCAGACCTTGACAAAAGGGACATCTCCTGCCTCATATGCCAGCTGTTTGCTGTGGTTGCTCAGAGCACCTGACTGAGAGAACCTGCTGCTCCTCTCCTGCGTTCATCTCCATTGGGAGCCTTGGGATGGCATCCGTGCGGCCAGGATGGGGAGACGGGACACCAGCAGGCAGCAGTGAGGAGAAAGGATCAGCCGGTACGAGTCAGCACATCAGAAGGAAGGGAACGTCGAGGCGTTGATCGAGGGTGGAGAGCACTCGGGACTTTCAGACTTGTGGGGTTTTTAAATTTATTTTGCCTTTAACAGACTGAATCCTCCTGTTTATATCTCTTTCCAAAGTGTTTTCTTTCTGACATCAATTGCAAGGCAGGTCCAGAATCCGTTCTGCCAAGGGAGGTGGCCTTTCACTACAAACTGACTTGCTTTGGGGAGCTGGTCTCTTGCTCTGTCTACATTTCTGATATTTATTTTAATTAAAAGAACATTTTGTTTTGCACTCTCCACTTTCTGCCTTGCTACGGATGTATTATTCTGGATTTCTTAGCTTTTGGGTCAGCAAGATTAAGAAAAGCTGCACAGGATGGAGACACCTTGCTTACCTTTCTACCTTCTCGTGGCGCACCTCCAGTCATTCGAGCAGGCAGCGAAAGGAAACAAACCCATGTGGAATGCAATTTTCCACATCATTATACACATCCAGCTTCCTGGATAGCTCCCAAGAAAAGCCTGTTTCTCCCTGTTGGCTGTTCAGGAGGGACAAGACAGGATAAATTGTGCCAGAGGCTCCTGTGGCTGTGCCGGTTAGATATTCCTTGACTATAAAAGCAGGTGGAGTCAATAGGTGAAATACAAGTGCTGGCATTTTTGCCTAACTCACCTACATTGATTCCCTCAAAACCTGCTGGTTTTCTTCTGAGGAAACCTAAAAGAGGAAGAGGCATCACCGAAATAAATACATGTTATTGATTATAGAACCGAGAAGAGGAAGCAGAAACGAGAGTGGGAGGGAGCGGGTGATGTTGGGCTCAGAATAACAGACAAGATATGAATGGGCACCCTGTGATGAAGGCCCATCTCACCATCCCCACGGGGTCCCACCGAGGACAAGCTTACGGCCGGTATTTTGGTGCTGCTCTTTGCCACGCTGTCGCATCTCCCCTCCGTCCACGCTCCTCAGTCTGGTGCATCGCTGTCACTTGGTCCCATCAGCTGGGAAACACAGGGGATGCCGCTGCAGGGTGGACATCTGCTTTCTGCAAAGCCAACCTGAAATCACAACAGGAGCTCAAGCATGAGGATTTATTAAAAAAAAAGCGCAATCAGGTTTACTGGGAAAGACTTGAGCAAAAAGCCTTGAATATTTTTTGCTCTTTCTCCCATCTTATCCCCTTTCCCTTTGCCACGTGTCTGACAGGGAGGAGTACGATCCTACGTGTCACCTTGTATGTTGTGTCCATGTCCTGCCACTGATTCAAGCCCAGCTGGGAATGACAGAGCAGAATACGAATAGACAGGCTGTCAGTGCAGGAAGGACCAGAGAAGAAACTGTGGGTGAATCCGGGGAAAAAAGCCTTTGAGCTGTTCTGCAAGGACAGATTTGTGGGTTGTCAGAGGTCCCCAAACCACTGTGGTCCCACCACGCTTCTCTCAGAGGCACCTGCCGAGAAACACAAGGCAGAACCACCAAATCCCAGTAAAACCCGGTGCTTTCCTTGGAGGTAGAAATTGATGTTTTTCTGACTCCTTCAGGGCCACAGGTTCCCCCCATGTCTCTGATCCCCATCCAGCTCTCTCCCAGCTCCAGCTCTCTTCCAGGGTGTCCCTACTCTGGAAATCTGCAATGCAGATGTCTCCAGCCCAGCTGGTTTTCCAGGCTCTGGAGACGCTTTTAGGGTGCGACTCGTTTGCCCAACCGTAGGCACCTGATGTTGAGATGAAAGGAGTTGTGCCTTGGGCTGTGCCGACGGTGCGGAGCCGCTCTCCACGGAAGAACAAAGCTGCCCAGCTCAGACCGAGGTGTCTCGTTAGAGGCCAACGCTGACTCGGTTGCACCCACCTCTTGAGTCTGGCAGGGCAGATTGCCTCCCAACTGCTCACTCCAGGCCATGCTTCCCTGGGAAGTGGTTGCAGGGCGTTTGCTTCCAGTCCTGCTGTTCCCGGAGTGAGCAACTCCCCCGGGGCTGTTCCTGATGGGAATAACTTGCTGGAAATGAGGCTCGCTTCTCCAAACCTGGCCAACAAGTTATCTCAGTTGGTAGCCCTGGGTCACAGTGACCCTCGTCTCTAAAACTCCCAGTTGTTGCCATGCAAAAAATACATATATTTAGCCATGGACCTTAACAAAGGAGCAGTGGGTTAGAAACTGCTTAGAAACATTTCCCTGTGAGCTCAGAGCCAGGACAGTGCTTCTTGGAGGGCATGTAGTGACGGGCAGATTTGTGGCAGGGGTCCCAAGGACCCCAACTTGTGCCCCTTTACATGCATGGAGTTGCAGCCCCTCTTCCAGCACCTACAAGGTTCTGGTTGCACGTTTCCCTCCCTGTTTTCTTATGCTTTCCCCACCCATGGTCCCACCAAGCCTCAAGAGCTCCTCAGCCTCCTGGCAGCCGGAATGTCTTTTGCCTCCAGCCCTTTCCTTTTCTGTAGGATGGTTTTGCTTAGTGCCCAGCCCTAAAAGGAAAGGAACAAAACCAGTGAGGTGACAGCCCTCAACAGCTCCCAGAATAAAAAGCTGGAAGATTGACAAGGGAGAAACATGATGCTCCCAGCAGATCAGACCAGGGGTGTCACCACCTCCTGCCCAGAAGACATGGCACGAAGAGCTGACTTGCAGGCTCAACGCATCCGTGCCGCAGTTTTACCTAGGACTGGGAAAGAACAGGAAGGGAAAGATCCAGCCCTGTCAAACAGATAAAACCAGGTTTTTTTAGTTTGCTTCGGAAGAAATTCAGGTGGATATTAAGTTTTCTGAAGGAAGAGAAAGGTCTCTGAGGAAGGACAGCTACCCTGGAGTGCAGAAAACTGGAGGATCTGGTAGGTGTCAGCCTCCCTGACCTGTCAGTCCCTGGGTAGTAATACACCAACTATAGGGTCCTTTCTTTAGATCCTTTTTGGTTGCTTTGCTCCACTGCTGTGCTGGTAAGTGCAGGAATATCACGGCTTTCTACCTAAGTTCATGCCTTTTATCAGCACCTTTCCTTCCAAATCTCTGTTGCTTTTTTGCATCAAGTTTGATTTTTTTTTTTTTTCCCCTCCACATTGCTCCAGGAATTCAGGAAATGTTAGGAGGGACTTGGGTTCACAGGTAATCTTGTCCTGTGGGAAATGCCTTTCCATGAATTCCTCATGGTATTTCCCATCCTACTACTCCTTCATTTGAATCTTAAAAAGGGGAGGATAGAAGCTGGGCCCTGGCAGACTATGCTCAGTTTTTAGGCACGCTGCAGGTCCCAGGAGGACACGAGCTCTTCTTGCTTTCACAGCTGGAAGACCTGAAAAATGAGATTGAGAAGAGGCAGGCAAAAAATGCCACCAAACCTTTGGAGGACATTTCCCAGCTGGACACCCCAACGCAAGGGCAAGATGAGAAGAGTCAGAAATCGGTGGGTGAATTCATCTTGGTGAGAGTTTACAGCTTTTCAAGGGAATACTGTAGGGAGGGTCCTCCCCACCAGGTAGTTACTGGCTTAATGAGTTGGGCTTTCCCAGTTCCAGTTTGCTCCTATTCCATCCATAAAACTGAAACCCCAAAGGGGATGAGGAGGGGGAGATTTGCAGCCTGGAAAGATGAAAAAAAAACAAAAACAAAAGGGGGATCAAATCACTGTCTGTGGCAGGGAATGGCAAGGGCTGGTGGTTCCCTATGGGATGGGGAGCTGAGCATGATAGCGTAGGGAGCAGGAGCATCACCAACCTTCACCCCATCTTTGTAGTACCTGAGAGAGAGAGGAGCAGCCGGGGGAAGCCCAGAACATCAGGTAGATCCATGGTCTGGGGGCAAACTAGGAATACAGCCCATGGAGTGGATCAGCAGGGCCCATAGCCATGCTCCTCCAAGGCATCTTGCAAAAGGACTAAATACCCTGAGCTTAAAGAGCGCCCCTGAGCCATGAGCAGGGGATGGATGGGGCCTCAGGTGGGGCTGATCTGGGCCATTAATGTCTATTAGTGCTGCTGGTGGCCCTGGTAATCTGTAACGGTCTAACGGGATTATGGAGCAGACAGAGTCAGGGTCTCAGAGGTGTCCGGTGAAAGGATGAGAGGCAACTAGCACAGGTTGCAGCAAGAGAAATTTTTTCTAGATTTGGGGAAAAAAAATGTTTTCCTTGTAAGCACGGTCCCTCCCTGGTTCAGGGTCCTTCTAGATGTGGGTATCTCCATCCCTACACATATTCAGACCTTGCTTGGACACAGGCCTGAGCAGAAGGTTGGAGCAGAGACCCAAGAAGTCCATCCCCATCCAAACAGTTTAGCATTGCTGGGATTAAAGGAGAAAAGCTCACGCTGACCTTCATTTTTCTCTTTCTCTCTTCTTTCCCTAGGATGTGAAAAGCACCATCAGCAGGTAGGTGGCCTCTCTGAAAGGCTATTTCACGAGCTTTTCAAAGAGCGATGACCGGGAAAACTCATCGGTGGCTGCTGAATACACCTCTGCTTCAGGGAAATTGCAAGAGTTTGCAAGGGTATTTTGGGTACCGCCGCTACATGCTCGCCTCTTCTCTTGATCATTTCTGGGGATCTGCTAATTAAAGGAGTTTTTGTCTCAAAATGACCTCCACATTGGCAAAGGCTGGCTTTAATTTCACTGCAAAGTCTTGGCTCTTTTCTCTAGCCCAGTCCTCTTAAGCAGGACCTTTCTCATGGTCTATGTAAAAAAAAAAAAGATTAATCCAACAGGGAAATTTGGCCTTTACTTTCATTGAGGTTTGTGTTGCCAAGGGGGTGAGAGTGAAAAAAACAACATTCTAGCAATACCATTGCCTCATTTCTGGTGGCATCAGATTTCCTGGAATGATGACAATGACTCTGAAAAGTGTGGGTTGTTTTTTTGTTTTTTGTTTTTTTTCTCATCAGGTGTGGGAAAGTGACTTTCCAGCTGCCAGTGGATGTTTCTCCAGAGTCAGAAGAGAGAGTCTGTCATTTCTCATGGAGGAACGGTGCTCTCAAGGAAACTCTGAAGAAGCTACAAGGTACTGAGAAGGGCTTGAGGAGGAGAAAAATATAGGCTAGCCATATTTTGGGGAGAGCTGGAAGAGCTGAGCTGCCCGTAGCTCACTCTGGATATACTATGGGAGCCGAGAGAGAACATACTGCAGAGCAGTATAATACATGTACTGCAGAGAGAAACCCTGAGATGGAGGAGAGAAAAGCAAAGGGCTTTTCCTGGTCAGAAAAGATGACAATTTGATACCAACTTAATGCCTCCTTTATCACTCTCCTAATTAGACATATTTTACCCTAATTCCTGAAAGATATCCTGGATGAAGGATGGGCTGCTCTCTGGTCTAGCCTTTCCCCAAACTGGCTTCTGCTAAGAGTGAGAGTGCAAGAGCAGCTGTACCTGTTAGATGAAGGTGCACCTAGCCCAAAGTGGCCAAAAAGAGCTGCTGAAGGAAGAATACAAAAATTGGGGCAACCCAACAAGTTTTCTCAGCCCTGCAGCTGGAGCCTCAGCGTAATGCTGGAGGAAAACCCACCCCAGGGCAGAGCCCTTGCCTTGAAACCTAACTATTTCCATGAAATTGGGATTGACCCAATTCATCTCCCTGTCTTCAAGTTTTAGCTTTTTTTTTTTTTTCAATCACATGATCAGCCTGGTCTGGTCTTGTCCTGTGGTTGATGCTTGCTGTAGGAGACAACCTGCTCGAGACCTTGCTTGTTTACATCCCACGTATTGCTTTCCTTCATTTTTTCTCTCCCCTCAGCAATTATTTTTGACCCAACGTAGCCTAAAATCCACAGTGATTTCTGTATGAGTCTGTTGCCATTACTGTGCACCTTTTCTTTTTGGTTTTGGGTTGTTTTTTGGGTTTTTTTTCTTTTTT
>VZTL01010245.1:25694-45418 GCA_013400535.1 Scopus umbretta
TTTTTTGTTAAAACCAGCTTTTCTGCCTCATGCACCCTTTCCCTTCTCGGGGATGCTTCCGTCTTGGGATGCTCTTGCCCCTTGGATGCCAGCCTGGGTCCTGCTGGCCCCCTCCAAGCCCCCCCACATCTCCAGGATGCTCAGCCTTGCTTCTGACACCCCTGTTCCCCACCCCACAGCCATCGTGACCCTGGACCCCGACACGGCTCACCCTGACCTCATCCTCTCTGAGGACCGTAAGAGCGTGAGACGTGGGGAAGGACAACGGGACCTGCCTGATAACCCAGAGCGATTCAACTACTGGCCCTTCGTGCTGGGATGCCAGGGCTTTGTGGCTGGCCGGCATTGCTGGGAGGTTGAGGTGGGCGACGGGGGGGATTGGGCTGTGGGGGTGGCCCGTGAGTCCATCCGTCGGAAGGGGCATCTCAGCCTCTGCCCCCAAGGAGGGATCTGGGGGTTGGAGAAATGGGGGGGACAAGTTCGGGCGCTCACCACCCACAAGGTGACGCTCCTACCCCTCCGTTGGGTGCCCCGACGGGTCAGCGTCCACCTGGACTACGCCGGGGGGACGGTGGCATTCTTCGATGCGGATGGAGGGGGGCTCATGTTCATTTTTTCCCGTGCTTCCTTCACTGGGGAAAGGGTCCGCCCCTGGCTCTGGGTGGTGGGGGCCAGGTCCCAGCTCAGGCTGTGTCCCTGAGACATGGAAAGCGGCATCCCCCCCACTTCCTACAGCCTC
Organism: Scopus umbretta; assembly: GCA_013400535.1. NCBI lineage: Eukaryota > Metazoa > Chordata > Aves > Pelecaniformes > Scopidae > Scopus > Scopus umbretta. Next base: position 26,434 of record VZTL01010245.1, read on the forward strand.
GGGGGACAGCGACATGTCCCCCATGCTACTTCTGGGACCATGGGGAACAGAAGAAATGGGGACTTCGGCTTTTGCGTTTCCTTCTTCCCCCTGAAACTGCAGGCTTGATGTGCAGGGAGAAGAGATGAGCCTGAGAAAAATGAGGCAAAGAGAGGGGAAAAAGCTCTGGAGAGGGGACTCTAGGGCATTGAAATGAGGCATGGGAAATAGTGGGAAAAGGGGGAAAACTCAGAGGAGCAGCAGTAGAAAGGTTTGCCTGATGAAGCACAGATGTCCCCATCTGAGCTGTTCACCTCCAAACCAAAGGGTCCAAATTTTACCTTTTTTTCTCTTAATTTTTCTTCCCCAAAGCTCCCAATGGATGCAATTGCCCTAAACCAGTTTCTCCCTTATAAGGGATCCTGGGGTGGCCAGTTCAGATGCAGACATCTGTACTGTGAGTTTCTGATGTCGGGTGATGTTTCTCCCAGCCCTCAGTGCTGCAAAGTAGAGTCTGACCAATGTGGTATCTTTGCTGATGGAAAGTTTGCACATGGCAAAGCTCCTGAGCCTCAACTGTTTCCTCTCTTCTCCAAAAATTGATATTTGAAACCTCCATGATGTAGATCATTAATAATAATAAATAATAAAAAAAAAACCAAACCACACCAACATGATTTTCTCCTCTGTGTCCTTCCCTCCGGTTGGGACTGTCAGCAGACAGGAGAGCAGCATGGCACATGGCTTCCAGAGATGTCCCTAGGTCATGTATGGACCGTTCTGGGTGCAGGTACAGCCAACTCACAGGCTTTGTGCAAATACCAGGAATGAGATTTAGTTAACCAAAACTCCAGCTCCTCCCCTTGAGCCCGACATCCAGAAGCAGCAAATATCCAGACAGAGAAGAACATTATGGCATGTAAATATTTTTACTTCATCTAAAACCATAACACCGGAGAAGCAGTCAAGCTAGTGTGGGATGCTGTAAGGGCAGACGTGGCTCCATTTGTCAGCCATTGATGCCCCAATTTGGGGACGACCATTTGGGACACTGACCCACAGAAATGCTCAACCCTTTAGCACTACTGAGGATGGAAAGAGAGGCCAGAAAGGCCAACCACGACTTTAGTAGACAGAAATCCTCCAGAGTGCTGGAAATAGGGATGTTTGGGACATAAAACTCATGGTTGGGTAAGAAGGGAGAGCCTCAGGGACACAACGTGATCTGGGACCCCTCACTCCACACCAGGAACCAGGGATGGATACTCTCCCCTTTAAATGAAGCTGCTGGGAAAGTGAAAATCAGGGCCCTCTGATCAGCATCAAAAAATGCCACCTGACCCTTTTCATAGTCCAGGGAGACCCGGACCCTTCTGGGGACATCGATCTGGTATAGTGGGATACGCTCAAGGGAGGTGAGAGCCCAAAACTGACCCTCACAGAGACCCATAGACCAGAGCTCCATCTCAGGGCTCACAGCAGTCTCTTCCCTCCTCCTCAGGGACTGCCTGGCCACCCCCACAGCCCAGGAGCCTTTGGGTGTCACCTCCACCTCCCAGCAGCACCTCCCCGAGGTGATGCCTTCACAGCTCAGCACGCAGGGATCGGTGCCAAACCCCTCAGCAGATGGGTCCTGCTGGGCATCTTCCCACCTCACGCTCCTCCCGTCCGCCGACACAACAAGCTGGGGGTGAGCTGTGGATGGATCCAGGGTCACCTTCACTGCAAGGGGCAGAGAGTAGAGCATCAAAGAAACCAAACAAAAAACCCCGCACCCGGGGTTCTGCCTTGCTGCTGGGGCCGAGTGGGGAGGTCCTGCAGCACCGTCCATCCCATTGCTTGGGAGGCTCTGCCCTTGCTGCAGGGGCAGACATTGGTTGCTTTCCCCCATCCCACAGGACCCAGGCAAGCATCAGAAGAAGGTTCCCAAGAGAACAAGCCCAGAGGCAGATGAGTAGGAGACCCCTACCCTATTTTTGTGCCAAAAATGCCAAACTACACATTTGTTTTCCTGAATGTACTGATGTGAGGGGCAGACTCGGTCTTCATGCAGCTTGACAGCTCCATTGAAAGAAATGAATCCATCAACATATTATGGTGAGGATTTCCTGCCTCCTTAATGATGTTTTTGGCCACCCCACCATTCCATGTTTTGTTCAGACACAGCAGCATCTTCCCCAGATGACCCTCCAACTCATGGCCCATCCTACATTGGACTCAACCTTCCCTTGGTCCTTCCCACTCCCTCACCTCCAGGAGATGTGGACTTACTCTTTTCAGGCAGCTCAAACATCAGGATGTCTAAAGAGGGGAGAAGAGACATTGTCTGATATAACATGCAGGTATCGGTGTGAATGTGAAGACAGAGAGGCTGTTCTGCCATGCTGAGATCACATATATAATTGTAATAAAACACAGTTTGTACTCTAAGTAAATAAATATAATTTATGCTCACACAGTATTGCTCCATCTCCCCACCCCAGCCCACACTCGATACCTTGGAAGCTCCTCAGAGTCTCCTCTAGAGCAATGTTTTTCTCCCTGAAGTGACCGATTTTCTTTTCCAGCTCTGGCAGAAGCAACGGGGGCTGCTGGAAATTTTCCTTCTCAAACCTAGAGGAGGAGGACAGAACAAAGAGTTGAGGACGCATCTTCTCTCAGAGAGACCAAGAAATATTTTGTGCGCACCCATAGCTCAGAAGGAGCTGGTGCAGGCTTTAATAAACCTGCTGCACATTCAATGGTGGGTAAAGACACCTTTGCTCAGAGCCTCTGTCCACGAAGCCAAATATTTGGCTTCTGGATGAGGTTTTGTAAAGGCTTTCCTGTACCTGTCCTGCCAAACACAAGGTCTGACCTCCCTCCCCAGCCTGGGATGGAAGGAGAAGCTCAGGACCATACCTGCTCAAGGTGCCTCTGATGTCCTGGAAGGGAGAGAGGGAAGACGAAACTCAGTGAATGGGTCTTGGCAGCAAAACATCTGCTGAAACCTCAACGGCATGGATGTGGCTTTGGAACTGGGCACAGCCTGGCTTCGGCAGCATCATGGGGCAATACCCAGAGCCAGAAAATAGCCTGGAGCCAGGTGGTGATAGCCTGGCCCCATTCCCTTCTCCCTCACCTGCAGAAATTTGCTTGCTGGCTGCTGGCACTTCTCCTCCATCTCCTGGATCAAAGTATCTAGATGAGAGATCTCTTTTGTCAGACTAGTGATGTTTTCTTCCTGGATTTTCTCAATGTCCCTCTCCAGGTCCCCCAGCTGAGCCAGCAGGTGACGGGCATGGTCCTCCAGGAAGAGACGCAACCCTTCGAACATGGAGAAAACCCTCTGCCGCTCAGCTTTGGTCTTCTCCTGCAAGCAGGGGACACAAGAAGGGAAGAGTAGCGTGGAGAAGGATGCAGCAAAGTCCCACGCATGCGTGTGACTGCACACCTGGAAAGAGTCACTGTCTCGAGTGTCCTATATCCTTTCTATATGTATACATTGCTATATATATTTAGCAATTGAGTCCCCAGCAGGGCTCCAGGCTCTGCCTGTTACTTTTTTCCTACAACGCAGAGAAGAGTCAGGCAGCGTTTGGTTTGGTACCTGGAGAGGGACCTCAGCCCCCAAGGCCGTGCAGGATGATCACCCACATAGCATCGCATCTAAAGCCAAAGGGAGACATCCAGACCCCCATCCCTCCTCATAAAAACATTTACCAAGTACTCCCAGCTTCTCCTCATTTCAACCTCTCGAAACCCCAGGAGTTTGTCTCTGTCTTCCTTCAGGGCTTGGAGATGAGCCTGGATTTGTCCCTGAGGGGAGAAAAAAAAATAAAGACCCCATGTCTCTGGAGATTGAAACAGCCTGAAAAAAAAATGCTCCAGGAAGGGGATTGCACTGTGGTCGGCTCCAGAGCTTATCCTTGTGTCCCTCTTGGTCCGGAAGGATCCTGAGCTTAAGACCTGGGAATGCTCTAAATGGAAATAAATGCCATATAGTAGAAAAAGCTTTCTGCACCAGCTCTTGACTGCATCGGAGCCTTTCTCTGAGCTGACTTAACTCGCTGATGCAGCAGGAAAACATCCCTATTTTTATTGGACAACATTCCTGCAGGTTTAGAGAGCATCTTGGCATCGGCAGGTGTCCGAGCTGGAGGAAGGCTTGAATTTTGCAGCGGGGAAATGGGGATTAAGACCTCACCTCTTCAGCCCCAAAGCATCAGGTTGTCCGATGAGAACTGAGACAGCAGAAGCACTGGTGCATGGTCTACGCTGTCATTTTGAAACAGGCCAGTTTGCTCTGGGAGAAGAGCAGAGGCAAACACCCAGAGGGGGATAATGTTCCTGCCCCCAGCCCACTGCCCTGTGTGGGGGTGAGATGTTTCACAGCCTGATGATAACGTGCTGCGAGGGGAACATCAAGCCCTGAGGGTGCTGGTCTGGCTCCTAATTCATGTCTAGGTGGAAAAAAAATCCCCTTTACCTTGTATTCCTGGACAGCATCCTGCACGGGTAGCATCGTGTGAGACCGGTGCACTCGGGACTCCCGGCAGATCATGCAGATGAAGGCTTCATCGTCTTTGCAGAAGACCTTCAGAGGCTCCCGGTGCCTCTTGCATCCTTCCTCCTCAACCATCTCCCCTCTGGCTGCCTGCAAACTCAACCGCTTGGCTATTTCAAGCACTCGCGCCAGTTCTCGGCTGGGCCGAAAGTTTCTCTCCGGTGCCGTCTCCTGGCACTGCGGGCAGGAGAAATTCGCTGTGGACCACTCCCAACAGCGGGTGATGCATGCCCGGCAGAAGTTGTGACCGCAGTGGATGGAGACGGGGTCTCGGAAATACTCAAGGCAGATGGGGCAGGAAGCTTCACTGGGGAGCTCTGCGGTGGGGCTCGGTGCAGCCATGGGGCCCCTGATGTGAGCTGCAAGACGTCGGCCACTTTCATTTTCCTCCGAGCAAGGGAAAGGCGTTTCCCTTCCTGCCGCCCCCAGGGTGGGCAGAGCCAGACCTGAGCCTGGGTGGGAAGGCAGAAACCGGGTGATGGCCAAAGTCCTCCTGGTTGCATCCCCCAGGGTGGTCCCCATACCCAAAACAGTTGGTACCTGCAGTCCGTACCCATTCCTGGTACCCACAGACTGGCAGGGAGGAAGGCTGGGGAAAGGGAGCCCTGCCAAGTCTGAGGGTGAGACCCACATCCTGGAAGGGGGCTGGTCATGGGGGCAAAGAGGATTTGGGGAGGGGGCTTGGTATGGAAAAGATGGGGAAGAGCAGCCACGGGAAGGCTGAGGCTGAAGGTGGCTTGGGAAGGAGGTTGCATGTCGCAGGAAGGGGGAAGGAGAAGGAATGAAGCCAGCGGTGGGGGCTGAGGGGCACCCACATGGAGTGGGAGATGGGTCCCAGGACAGGGAGAGGGTCTGGTCCTCCTCTCAGCAGGCAAATCAATGCTGCTGGCATGCGTAGGGCCAGCATCAGGGCCAGCATCGGTTCTGCCTCTGCAGCAGAGCCCAAGGGTGCGTGTGTGTTGGGGGAAAGCAGGAAAGGGAGGTGGGAAATGGGACCCCATCCAACCCCCTCTGATCCTGGAAAACTTGCAGCCGCACCCCACCCCCCCCACCAAATCCTCCCTTCCTCCAGCTTCAGGTGTTAAATTGCTCCCATCTTCTGCATTGCAAATCAGGGCCAATTCCCAAATCCTGGCTCATTAGCACGGTATTTCTCAAGGTACTGGTAGACGCCAGCACCCCAGGGATGCCATTTCCAGCACAAAAGGGGCTGGATGCCCCAGCTAAGAGCAACCTCATCCCCTTGCTCCCTGTTGGGAAGATCAGCACTTAGTCCTTACAACCCTCTGGGAAAGTCTTGTCTGCACCTGGGGGGCTTTGAACCTCTTTAGCATTTCAACCATCCTTTTGAACTGACCCATTTGTAGCTTTGGCCATCTCCATCCCCGCTTCTTCACCTCTGCACAGTCAGGCATCAGCCAGGCTGAAAAACAATAATTCCTTTCCCAATGGATTTCTCATCCCAAACAGTTCCCTCATCTGGCTGATCCCCTGAAAGCAAGATCTACAGGAAAAAGCACCCCTTTCCCTGCTCGGCATTTAGATTTAACCCTGAAACTGTGGGGAAAGGAGGCAGGAGGAAAAACACACAAGGCAAAGAGAGGAGAAAACTGAGGCAGAGTGGTGTGTGCCTGCTTGTGGTTGCTCCCAGCCCCATACCTACGCCTCGAAGCAATTAAGCAGAATCCCAATGAAAACCTTTGATTACTCATTTTCTTCTCCCTCCTGCACGGAGGCATTGAGCAAATGTCTTCCTCACCTTCAAAACAGAGCCTACAGCTCCCTCTTGAGACCACACTCACTGATAGTCCCTGTTGCTTACACACAGCCCATTAAGGGCTCGTTTGAAGAGGGAGGGGGGGTGTCATTATTTTTACTCTGTCTCACACCCAACCCAGTTGTCTGCAGAGACAGCTGGAATGCAAAGCTTTAGTTGTAAAAAAAAAAAAAAAACCAAACAAAAAACCCCGCACCCAGCCCATCTTTAGGAGCTGAGCCAGGTTATCCACAAAGTCAAATCAAGCCTTTAGTGAGTTTTGCCTGAAGGTTTAGGTTTGACATTGAGGGAGATGGATACGTTTAAGTACGCCAGGGTTCCCTTCTCTATGACTTGCTGCTATTTAAGATCAAGTTGAGCATCATCTAGACATGGCAAGTGATGCTTTGCCCACTTCTCAGTCTCTCCCTTAGCATACACATCCCTCACCCAGATCTCCCCCACACCAACGATGGGATCAAACAACCCTACAACGCTCAGGTTTTCTCCATCCTGGGAGGAGCAGCACCAAACACCGGCTGAGTTTTCTCAGGGGGTAAAATTCTCTTCCTGAGGGCACTGCAGCAATGAATCATGAAGGGGTAGATCAGCAGAGTCCACAGCTACGCACGGGTGCTCCTCCAAGGCAGCTTGCAAAAGGACTGTACCCCAGGACTGAGCTTAAATAGAGCCCCTGGTCCAGGGGCAGAGGGTGGGGGTCCCAAGTGGAGCTGCTTAGGGCTGTTAATGTGCATCAGTGCCCTCAGGGCTTGGCAAATCAATTGACTTTCCTGGGTTTGGAGAAGCTGAGATGTTTTTCCAGGCACATCAAGCCCAAAAGAGGCACAGCAAAGAGCAGCGCAGCTGCAGGTGATGGCTGGGCGATTACTCTCATTATGTGACTCATGTAGGTAACAGGGGAGGAAATGCAGCTTTTGGCACTGGGGCAGCGGTGATGATGCTGGCTCCACTTGCAGGAGGAAGAAAAGCAGGAAGAGAAAGCAACGTCCCAAAAATGCAAAAGTCAAAGCCAAGCAGTCCCTCAGGTGTATCCATCCCAACACCAGCCTTATTCCCCACTAAATCAACCCTTAACTCTAGATTGACAACAACAACAAAAAAAGCCCTGAGTATGAAACCCTACCACAGGTTTCAGTCTGAGTGTTCATGTGCGCAGAGTGCTGCACCGGAAAATCGTGACCCCCGAAAACACTTGCAAACAAATAACGGCGGATGCGTTATTTACTGATGTTCTCAGAAAATGTGTCGCTTCGTTACCCAGCCTCAGCCCCATGCAAATAAGCCCCGTTTGCTTTCGGCACGCAAAGGGCTTTGGACAGGGAGTAGCTCTTCCACATGTCACGGGTCCATGGGGTTGAGTGAATGAGGGGTTTCTTGTCTAAGAGGAAGAAGAATGACACTGCTGTCCCTCTAGGAGAGCTGCAGAGGGATGGAGGGGAGGAGAGGAAGACATTTGCTACTTTGATGTTATGAAACCCAGTTTAGGATGAGGTCTTGGTGGATTTGGGGGCTCACTGCTGCAGCCCGAGGCAAAGGACTTTGCAGGAAAACCAGGGACGCCGAGACTTTTAAAAAATGACGCACAAAAAGCAGGGGCAGGCACATTTATGCAGGCAGGTACCCAACCAACCGTGCAAGGTCAGTGGAGCTGGAGTAAAGTGACATTGCAAATCAAAAAGCAGCCGTGGGAGGGGAGATTTCCATTGCTGGAAGGTCATTCCTGAAATATCACCTTTTCCCCCCGAGACGTGGCTGCTGAGGGCTGGAGGAAGCTCTCTTGCAACACGGTGGGACGTTGGGTGAAGGAGAACCTGTTTCTGAGCAGATTGAGTGAGGGGTACGGCCAGTCGTGGAGTTATTTCATTTACGGGGTGGAAGAAAATCCCCTCCCTTCCTTAATTGCAGGCAAGCTTGGAAGAAAAGGAAAATTAAAGCTAAGAGGGTGAGTGGTAATCGGCCACTGCTTGACTCCAGGCTCAGCCCTGAACCATGAAGGAAATGGCATCATGTTTAAAAAGAGAATCGAAAGCAACAGTAAAGGTATTTATAGCTGCACGTACACACAGAGGAATGAGGACACTGGCGGGATCGCGGTGAAGCTGGCAGTTAGGTATGGTAAATAATAAAGAGCTGAAACGAGCAGCGAAGGATGTGTCTTGGTGGCTTAACTTGAAGAAGGGCGACTTATCTGCAGCAGGGGACTTGCTTAAGCTCTATCCTCATGGCTGTGCCCTTCAATTAATAAATTCAAAGCGCATTTATTAATGAGAAAGGAAACCAGGATGGTTTCTGGGTGCCAGACCCCATGGGGAGGCTTGGGGCAGGGGCTATACCCCTTTGTTTGCCTGGATATTTTGGGGGGGGGATGTCATAGAGGAGCTGCAGGTGGATCTCTAACAAGCCAGGAAATTGTGAAGGACGTTTATTTTCCATTTAATCTCTTTTCAACCCACTGGGGTCCTTGGGGAAAGGGGGTTTCTTCCTTCCCCTCTGCAGCTGCTCAGTGCAGTATTTTGCTTGGCAGTGGTCGCAACCCGGAGAAAACCTGGTGCATCTCAGCAGCGAAACCCCTCTGCCACTCGCTTTCACCTCCCTCGGGGCCGAGACACCTGCAGGAAGGGGAGCAGCCAAAGGGCAAGACCAGCTGGGGCGGAAAGCAAAAGCTGCCCCGTCATCCTTGCCGCCGAGACCATGGCTGCAGACAGCCCTGCCGAAAGTTTCCGCGACGAAGCCTCCTGCTCCATCTGCCTGGGCTTCTTCCAGGACCCCGTCTCCATCCATTGTGGTCACAACTTCTGCCGGGCATGCATCACCCGTTGCTGGGAGGAGGCCGAGGAGAATTTCGCCTGCCCTCAGTGCAAAGAGACGGCCCCGCAGAGAAATCTGAGACCCAACCGGGAGCTGGCAAAAATCATCGAGATAGCCAAGCGGCTGAGCTTGCAGGCAGCCAAAGGAGGGGCAGGGGGGGAGAGGCTGTGCGAGAAGCACCAAGAAGCTCTGAAGCTCTTCTGTGAGGACGATCAGACCCCCATCTGCCTGGTTTGCAGAGAGTCCCAGGCTCACCGGGTCCACGCCGTGGTCCCCATCGAGGAGGCTGCGGAGGAGCACAAGGTGGGAGGTCTTTGTACGCGGCGTGGGGATGAGGGAGGAGGAGGGGACCAGGTCAGGGAGCTGCCCTGTGGGTTGTTCTGCGTGCAGACATCTGCGTTTCTACCCCTTTCAATCTGCTTTCTGCGTCGTGGCATGAGCACTGGATTACAGCCGCCCCCACCCTGCCTGCTCTATGCTCCCCCTCGCCTACATTGCTGGTAACCCCGACTGTCTTGAAGCTGTCATTTCCATATCGTCATGGTGTCTTCATATAAATCATGCTGGAAATAAGCCCAGGAGATCATCTAACCCAACCTCCTTCTCAAAGCAGGGTCAGCTGTGCTGTCTCAGACATTTGGGCTGCAGGAGATGCTCCACGTAGATGTACAGAATCTAGCCTTACAGTGCTGGTGTGGAAGGCAGGCTTGGGTTTTCCAGCACGTCAATGGTCTGGGCTCCAGTTTCACTGCGTGCACGTGCTGGTTGCTGTGAAAACTGATTTTGCTGAAGGTGGGAAGAAAAATTTCTCTCACCACAGATGTGTGATGTGACCCTGGTCTCACCACACAAGGGTGACGGAAGGTATGGTCTCCCCACCATAAACTGGCTTGAATGTCCCATCCAGGCTTCGAGGTTGTGACCAAAAGCACGTTCTTTGGCAGCTGAACTGAGCAAACAGCCTGAGCTTATAAGTTTTGGGTGAGCACGGAGCACAGGTTGAACCTCAGCAGATGCCAGCGGGGTGTCCCCAGTCATTTAAAGCTCCTTTTCCACTGATTTGGTCCTTTGCTTGGGTCTTTTCCAATCTATGCCACGAATTTCACCCTGGTTGTTGGAGAAAGCAACCAGTTCTGGCTGCCTGCTCACCCAAAAATCAGGGTTTATGAATTCACAGAGCTGGATTATTGTGTTATTAGCAGGGAATAATCTGAGTTTGCAGGAGATAAACCTGGATAGGTGGGATAAGGGTAGAGGGATGGACCAGCCAGAGGAAGAAAATGCACCCACAAGGTGTTTCTTCTCCACCCAGGAGAAATTCCAGGCTCACGTGCAGATCCTGAAGGACAGGAGAGAAAAGCTGCTGGGACTGAAAATGGCCGAGGAAGGGAAAAGCCTGGTCTTCCTCGTAAGTGTCTATCCCTGGGTGGTGATGGTTTTCTCCCTTTTCTTGTGGTTGTCTCGCTGGCCATGGTGATAGATGTGGAGACATGAGATGTGCCGTGGTCAAAGATCATCTCCACGGTCCCTTGCACGTGTACGGGAATGTCCTTTCCATTGCAATAAGGTCTGGGCAGTGGTGACAGCCTGTCCCCATGGTAGATTAAAAGATACTCCCATCTTCCCCATGTCTCCTGCTCCTTCTACATCTTAGCAGGCTGGGAGCATGTGTTGGATTTTGCCTGGTTATTGTTGATCTTTTTCTTCCTCGGTTTGCTCACAAGTGGGGCACGTTCCCAGATTTCCCCTATTAATACATACAGGAGATGGGAATCACCTGATTGCTTCTTTCTTGCCTTGTTTTCCCTTTCCCTGACCTCTTTCACTGACTAATCTGTTTATGGTTTTATTTTGTACCTTCCCTTGTTGTTCAAAGGTCTGGAGCATTTCAGGTACAAAGATTACAGTACATGGGAAATGTCCTCTGCCATCAACTTCAGCCTAGAAATGGCTAAAACAAACAAACAAAAAAGAAGTCTCAAGTATTCCTCCGCTCTGCAACGGGCACTGGAAGTTATGGTTGGGTTATAAGTTATCACGTTCAACCAGCTCTGTTGCAGTTTTTCTTGACCGTTTCTGTCTGCAGCCCTGCTTCTCCCTTGTGCACGTTGGTTCTCATTGCAGGAACAAGTGGAAACGGAGAGGCAGAAAGTTGTGACTGAAGTCAAGGAATTGCACCAGTTTGTGGAGGGACAGGAACGTCTCCTCTTAGACCAGCTGGCAAAGCTGGACCAGGAGATCATGAGGAGACAGGAGGAGAACATCAACAGGCTCTCGGAGGAGATCTCCTCCATCGGCAAGCAGATCTGTGAACTGGAGGAGACGTGTCAGAAGCCGGCATGTGAATTCCTGCAGGTGAGACCTCAGGCCCCTCTGAAGACCACTGGCCTTGAACACCACTGGTGTTACCAGCCCAGGAGTCAAACTAATTCTAAATACTCCTTTTGAAATGTATCTGCCAGAGCTTTTCTTTTTTTTTAATATTATTTTCTTCAACGATCACATGTGTGGCCCAACTGTCCGCTTGAATATTTTAAATCAACAGCAGTCTGTTTAAATTACTGTCTAGTTACATGGGTATGGGATTCATCCATCTGGTTGTACGTGTCTACATCCAAAAGAACTGTCCATGTTCCTTCGTATGCAGGACGTATGGAGAAACAACAGGCTCTCATCTTGCCTTTAGGTAGTCATCCAAACCCATCACCTGAGCCCACCTCCAGGCTCTGGTTAACTCCTGACTTAAAGCATTCGGATGTGCTGAAGCAGTGGTGTACATTAGCGGTAATAATGTCCTTACTGGAAGAGTAGGGACACGGGAAGTGGTGGGTGATGGCAGATAACTACGACGAGCTGCTCATTAAGTGATGTTGCCATGACCTCACCTACCTCCCCAGCAGATCTGCAAACACTGTGCAGGCAGATGAGTGTTAAGGGACTCATTTCAGACTCGTAATTTAGACAGAGCAGTGCCCTGAGTTGCCCGAGGTCACCCTGCGGTAGCTACTTGTTGTTTGCTATCAGGCTGACTTTGCTCTGACCTAACACTCCCTCCTTCTCTCATCTTTCCCTTGTAGGACAGCAGAAACATCTTGAGCAGGTTTGCGGCTCCTTTCATGTGTTCTTGCAATGTTAATGTTGTTTATCTCTGCCGTGGTGACACTGATGGACTCCGAAACCCCAGCCACTTACGATCCCTATATGCTAGGGACTGTATAGACATATAGGAGGCAACTAGGACACCGCAAAAAGTCCGAGTAGGATACTGAAGACCAGAGAAAGGGATCAGATGGGATGATGGTATCTCCAGCTCTGCTGCAGCTTCTTCTCTAGAGTCCATCCAAAACTACCTGTTCTTGGAGGGCTGAGCTTTCACTTCCTGCCCTTGTGAGCTCATCAAAAATAGCAAGCCAGCAGCTAAAAATAATGTGGAAGTTTAAACACTAAGGAGTGCATCCAGGTGGGATTGAATCCAGCATGAACTTCCAACCCTATAACAGACCTCTTTGTGTCCTCTTTGGACATGGATTGAGAAGGTGGGTTCTTGGAAAGACAAAAGTGGGCAAGGAAAGGCATTTTTTTTTTAATTGCCTGCATTTCCCTTGATGTAGAGCGCTACTGGTCATGACAGAAAGCATTTACCATCCAGGGACTCTTTAATGGTGTTTGGGGACAAAGTAGATACATACTCTGGGGCAGCAAACCCCTCTCTGGGAGCTCATCAGTGAGTGCCCTTGGACCAAGCCATTGCTGTAGTCCTTCTATTACTTATTTTTTTGTAAGAATTCCCAGTTGAAAATCGGTCAGTGCATAATGACAATTATGAGTGAAGGAAGTATTATTAGAAAGGCCTTCCTTCTTTCCAGGCTTGAGAAGGACAGTGCCCAGAAGCCAGCAGAGACTTCGCCTGAGCTGGGAGAGAAACCCACCGGTCTTCCTCAGAAAAATATTGCCCTCAAAGAGATGCTGCTGAAATTTAAAGGTACAGAGAAACTGGGAAGGAGAGGGTTCAAGGTCATGCCATATCTGTCTACCGCAGACCTAAGGAAGGAGATTTCAGCTAGGTAGGGAAAATTCTGGTGAAATGGAGAGATACTTCCAACGTGCCCTGCAGAGCTGTAGCCAGATGAGCGTAGCAAAGAGCAATTACTCTAGTTGATTACATGATAGAGGGCGAGTTTGCCTCCTGGCAGAGCTCAGGGAGCATGGTAAGTGTTGGGGTGCTGTGGGACCTCCTGTAGGTTCAGTGTCACCTTTGGAAATCACCTCTCTGAACGAGACCAAAGGTGAAAATTGCAGATATTTCCACATGGGAACTTAAAAAAAGAAAGTCATGGGACACCTGAGGCTTTCTTTCCTCTTTTCGATGGCCTGGAGACTCCCAGCAAATATATACACACTTCAAAGCCTTCCTTTTACTCTAGATCAAGCTCCCTTTGTGCAGCCGTCTTTTCTACTCTTCTGATCTTGCTCACGGGCATAAAACCATTCCTGCTTTGCTCTAGCAAACAGGGGCTGGGAGAAGGATCATCCCAAGGTTAAGATGGGGAAAACGTGAGCCTAATGCCCTTGAGGAGTGAGCTGCGCCTGTGATGCTCATCTTCTCTCTGTCCCCAGTAAGTTTGACGCTGGATCCAGAGACGGCGCATCCCCGGCTCGTCCTATCCGAGGATCGCAAGTGCGTGAGATGGGAAGACACCCGCCAGCCCGTACCTGACAACCCCAAGCGTTTCGACTCGTCGCGCTGCGTCCTGGGCTGCGAGGGTTTCAGCACGGGGAGGCATTACTGGGAGGTGGAGGTGGGCAATGGGGAAGCCTGGGCTGTTGGGGTGGCCAAGGAGTCGGTGAGGAGGAAGGGACGGATCAGCGTCAATCCCAAGGTGGGGATCTGGGCGGTGGGGCAGTGTGGGAGCCAGTACCAGGCTCTCACCTCTCCTACCATCCCCATCTCCCTGCTTGCTGCCCCCAAAGTGATTGGGATTTACCTGGACTACGAGGCAGGGCGAGTGGCATTTTTCGACTCCAATAATGAGGCACCGATCTTCACCTACCCCCCGACATCCTTTGCAGGGGAGCAAATCCTGCCCCTGCTCTGCCTGGGGAGGGGATGCCAGTTCACGCTCTCCCCCTGACCCCCACCATGGGATGGCATCCACTCGAGTCTCACTCACCGGGGTCTGGGGAGACGGCGGGGGCTCATCACCCTAGAGTTGGTTTTTGGGAGCACGATGGCTGTGCGGTCCAGGATGGAAAATTCTCTTTTCCGCATCATTTATGTCAGCGAGAAGCGTTGGCTGGTTCAGAGCTTGTCGAGGAGGGTGGCTGCCTTTCTGCCCCCCCAAAAAAACTGCATTGCTCTGCCATCGGGTGGCTTTGCCGGCAATGCTGCCCTGGTGCATCCATGCCCATAAATCCCTTCCAAAAACCTCTCTGTCAGAGGATGGGGATAGAACTGAGCCAAACACACGTTGAGCCGGTTCCCAGTTTCTCCCCTTCCACCCTCTCCGACCGATCATGCATCCCTGCTGTTTGCTGGACCCTTTTTTCGGCTCACCGAGCTTTCAGCTGCGCAACTGAGCATCGAGGCTGTGGACGATGATGCAAAAGGCTGGAGGACTTCACGATGGCTTCAAGTTTTATGCGATCTCTGACGAGGCGGTAGTAATCTAATCCAAGGGTGAGATAAGACCTTGCCTAAGACCTGATCTGGTGGAAAGGTACTTTAAATCATCAAAAGTACCTGCCTCCCTGGTGTGAGTTTGTGTTGGATCGATGCTTAGTGCTGTGTGATGTCCACACCTTTGGACGCTGTAAGGACTCGCCTCTCCATATTCAGGCTATGGCCCCTCTGGGGTCAGTGGAGAACGGCGGCAAATTTTAATATATCTCGTCTAGAAATGGCTCGACAAGTGCGTGTGGGAGTATTTACTTCTCTCCTCTGATTACACAGGGAGCCCAGATTGATTAGATGGCACGGAGACATTTCTCCTGTGGATGCCTAAAACCAAGAGAAAGAAATCCTTCCCAAGACAGAGTCAGCTTTAACCTCTTATTGAGCAACAGCCTCGGGCCGAGCCATTGTCTAATGGATGTTTGGGAGCATAAAGGAGGAGCCCAGGAGGGATGGAGGGTGCTCAGGGGAGCATTTCCCTGTGGATGGAGTCAAGGGTTTTAGATATCCAAACCGATTGTACGGATAGGCCTTTGATCGCTTGAAAAAGCATTGTTTGCCTCAGCCGCCGAATGCAAACTACGGAAAACGAGAATAAGAAATTGCCTCCTTTGCAGTCTGGCTTGTGGTTATTTTATCCCGGCACTTTTGAGGGCAGCAAATGGGAATGTCTGTGAAATCCCCAGCTGGGCAGGGCAAGGGCTTACGTTAGCGATAACCATTCCTGCATCACGCGATAGTACTTCTGCTTAAAATCCCAAGACTTCCAGCCCTTCAAGACATAGTTAGGAGCCAAAACACATTTCAGGAGCTTGGCCCTAAGTAGCAGCAGAGGAGTGAAGATGTTCTTGCAGGCTTCCACACACCCAGGTACACGCAAAACGCTTCTGGAAGCTGCCGCGTGCCCTGCAATTTTTTTTTTTTTTTTTTTTTGCATGCCAAAAACAACCCTGCTTTTTTGCTTTGCACATGCAGGAGAATTCACAGCGCGAGCAGCACAGCCAGCGCTTCTCCTCACGCAACAGCAAGGCGGTGGGCCCCGGGGAGAGCACGTCCAGGGCGAGCGACTCCAAACGGGTTCCCAGTGACAAGCTGCGCGCGAGGGGAGCGAGGGGTGACCCTTGCTGTTGTGTCGTGCCACGGGGGGTCCTTTCCTTCCAAGAATCGCCTGGATGTGGATAAATCTGGTAGCTGGGCAGCCAGAAATTGGTGCCGTTCCCCAGGGGAAAGCCGTGGGCTGGCTGCCAGGATGAGCTTTCTGCTTGAACTGCAGCGATGAGGGGATGAAGAAGAAGGTGCAGTGAGGACAGGGGAGAAAAGATGGAAAAGAAACGGAGAACAGGGGAGAAAAGATGGAAAAGAAACGGGGAACGGGTCAAAGCCATGGAAAAACGTTGGTGCTGCCTGTGATCCAGCAGAGTGCAAGGAGCTGCACACGGCCTCCCTGGTGGTCTAGTGGTTAGGATTCGGCGCTCTCACCGCCGCGGCCCGGGTTCGATTCCCGGTCAGGGAAAATGCTATTTCTTCTTTTAGTTCTTTTTTTTCCCTTCCCCCCTTCCTCTCCCTTTTTTTAAGGAAAAATCTTTTCATATTCTAACAAGACGCTCCCCTAGAAACATTGCTTACCTCCTCTTTTTGTTCCCATACCCTCCCACGCGTGCACGCCTACCTGGATGTCCCCTCCAGCCTCACACAGCAGCCAGGTGTCCCCAAAGGTACCTGCTCTGCAGCCCCGCCTCCCCTCTTTTATTTAGCAATTAGCATTATTTATAAATGATTTTTAAATAGGTGTCATTCGCTATTTAGAAAGTTTATTTAATATGGCTAGCAGGGAGAAATATTTATCCAACCCGTGCAAAAACCCGGGAGAAATCGGACAGGTAGTATTTTTGAAAAAAAACAAAAAAAAGAAAAAAGGAGGGGAGAAAATATTACCCCCACCCCCAAAAAAACAAAGTGTGGGGGAAAAGGGAACAAATTAAGTGTTTCTGCCCGGTTTCGAACCGGGGACCTTTCGCGTGTGAGGCGAACGTGATAACCACTACACTACAGAAACACGCCTGCCTGCCCTTTACTGCCTGCCCGCACCCTGCCTGCATATTCCACCCTCCTCGGGTCAGGCTCCGNAAACCTGGAGAAGAAATGTCCCCACGCGGGTCTCCGCGATACAATTTGGGGATTTCTGCAAATGTCGGCGATGTTGGGTGCCGCAACACAAACCAGGGATGAGCCGCTCTCCAACGCTTCCCGCTGGGATAAGTGGCAGCAGCCGGAGGAGGAAGGCGGCGTGGATTGTATGGGAAAAAAAAAACCAAAACCANCCCTTTAAAAGGCTGCTCCAAAACCCACCTTAGTTTTTGGGAGGCCGTGTGGCTGATTTCCAGGAAGCGAGGCGGTTTTGCCAGTGAGGAGTGAAAAAAAAAACNCACGCGTGTTTTGGCGCCAAAAAGGGATGAAGGGTGGGGATGGAGGTGAGGGAGCCCTTAAAGGGACCGCAGCGCGTTTCTGTAGTGTAGTGGTTATCNTGGGTAAAAAAAAATAAAATAAAGAAGCGAAAGGAGCCCTTCCACAGCCTTCCCACTCCACGGGAGTGGGACAAAACGCCAATTTAATACATTTTTATGTATTTTTAATACAATATACACACGCACACCTGTCAGGAGTGGGATTTGAACCCACGCCTCCACACGGAGACCAGAATCCCCAGCTGCGGGAAGGCACAGCCTTGAGTCTGGCGCCTTAGACCACTCGGCCATCCTGACGGCGACAAAGTTTGGCCAAAAAACGGAATACAGTGATGCTGAAAAAAAAGATTTTTAAAATTTTCTCTTCTTTCCTTTTGGGGTTTTACGGTGTTTATCAGCGGGGGAGCACTGCAAGCTGGGGAATTATTTTCAGCTGGGGCTTGCTAGCGTGGAAAAAAACGCTAAACGCCCAACGTGGGGCTCGAACCNGCCCCAAATATTTTTTTTCTCATTTGACTCCTTTTCATGAATTGTGGGGTTCAGTATTCCTCCCAAACTCTGGAATGTTTGCAAAAATATCCACTTACAGTAGAAGCTTCCTTTTAGTCTCCACGTTAATATTTTCCCTGGGGATGCGGTGTCCAGCGGGGCAGTGCAGCCTGGAGTCTCAGGCCATCACGGGTGCTCCTGTCCCCTGCGCCGGGGATAAATGTCTTTTTTGGGGTAGGAAGGTGCAGGAATCCGTTAAAACCTCTGTGTGGCACAACAGCCTCCTGATATGGGGGGGCAGGAGCAGACTAAATGCTCTCCCAAATTCAGTCCTGCCAGACTACGTTCTTGCAGAAGCAGCTCGCTCGGCTGCTTTAATCTTCCATGAATTTTGCCTGCTACTTCCAAGAGAAAGGCAGAAATCCAGCAGAGATGGGAGGGAATTTACACATGCAATTCATATATTCAACTTGAGAAAATATTACCTCATTCTTCCCTGACCGGGAATCGAACCCGGGCCGCGGCGGTGAAAGCGCCGAATCCTAACCACTAGACCACCAGGGAGCTGATATTTGCCCAAATTTTACCAATCTCATCTTTTATCTCTGCACATCCATTTCCCCCCCCCCCCCCCCGGCCCAAGTTGCTGCTTCCCAACAGCCTGACAGCAACTGCTTTGCTCCTGCCATAGAATTAACAAAGAATGACAAAATTAATAAAAAAACCCAACCTCAAAGTAATCAAAAAAGCGAAATTAATTCAAACTAATAGCTAAATTAATTAAAAACATTTGTTTTTTGGCTAAGCAGCTCTCCCTGGTGGTCTAGTGGCTAGGATCCGGCGCTTTCACCGCCGTGGCCCGGGTTCGATTCCCGGTCAGGGAAAGTTTCTCTCTAGAATAAAAAAAAAAAGGGAAAACCCGAGTGTTTAAAAATCATTATTTTTTTTTCCCTCCCACGGGGCAGGGTCCCGCAGGATTTCTCTGCACGTCGGTGTTGGCAGAGGTCCCCGACTCCCCATCCTCTCCCCTCTTCTTCCTCATCCCCCCCAGCGTGGATGGCTACAAAAAAATGTTGGTTTTGTAACGCTAACGGCAAATTTGAGGAGAATTTCGGAGGAAAAGGGGCTGGGAGAAGGGGGAGGTGGAGACCTGGGTCCATCCTGTCACGCGTGGGCAAGGAATAGCGTGTTTCTGTAGTGTAGTGGTTATCACGTTCGCCTAACACGCGAAAGGTCCCTGGTTCGAAACC
>VZTL01010247.1:0-27203 GCA_013400535.1 Scopus umbretta
TTTAGTAACAAAATCGATGCAAGTGTGAAAATAAAAATAAGTGTCCAGCCAAGACTTCTGTTAAGCTGAGTGATAAGACACAGACCATTTGCCCACAAACTTTTGTTTCTTTTTTGAATTAACTGGTTTCCTGCATCCAGTTACATCTGTCTTTAACATGAAATATTATGCTTGCCTCCTAAAGAATGCGGTCAGTTCTTTGCGGTAGTTTTAGAAGGAAAATGAGGCAGGAAATCCATGCTCAACCTAGTGTCAGATTTTTGCGTTCATTGGAACATCAGGTGTTAAAACGCTCGTCAAGTCAGGTCATCACACTTCTCAGATTCCTGACACTTTCATTCCCTTATATATCATGAATGTAACTTTTGCAGTATCCAGTAAATTATTTGTTCAACAAGGATTCAAGATCACAATTGCCAAGGCTGGCATATTACCAACATTCTCTGTGGGAATTAACAGAAGTGAGCATACATACACATAAAGGTCAAGTTACATTTACTTACAAGAGTCCTCAGATGAACCTTCTCTAATGTCTATGAACATACTCTGAATTACCACAATTGCAAGACAAAAATAGCTTAGCTTGTTAGGTAAAATATATTAACCTAAATCATTAGATCAACACACTCCTACAGTGTTTAAAAGTCAAGAACACACATGTAGTCAGTCAAAGCAGATGAGCCAACAGGTTGTGTAACTAGACTGTTTTCAATCCACTGCACTTACAGAATGTGCAGAATGGTAAAAAACACTAAGGTGATGCTTCCTGAGCTCTTTCATGTCACACTCTAACAATTCCAAAAGGCTGAACTTTTCTCCATGCTTAATTTCATTATATTAACAACCTGTAGGTTATAGAATTCAATTAAAACCACAGGCCTGTAACATTATGACCTACATTCCACTCAGTTTTAAATATAATGCATTTTAAATTTTGCTCTAGAGTAAAAAATATTTCTGTTGCATGCAGTGCAGTCTGCTCTATTAAGGTCCTTACCTCCAATAGGACTGTCCAAACAATATACAGTATACGTGTTACTGTGTATTCTTACCTAACAGAGACAGCCCTTGCATTTCGCATTTCAACTTGCTACAGCTTAAGCCCAAGTAAAGAAAACTATAGAAATTTAAAAGATAATAAACAAACCTTTTTGGATCCATACATTCACTGAGATTCACCATCCTTGGACCCATGCCTCCCTTTTGGTTTTTCTCCCATCCAACAGCTTTTGGACAATCTGTTTGACATATTAAAAAAAAAAAAGGAAAAAGAAGGAAAGAAAAAATGAAAGCCTTAATATCACAGGATAGAAAAAAGAAATGTTGTGGATTTAACCTTGTTGGAAAAAAAAACAAACCCGAAATTCTAAACCTGTAAGTAAATAATCTGTATCTTAACAACCTAGTATACATCGCTATACAAATTTTGCTGTTCTACATCAACCAAAAGCACTGCTTCTTGGAGAAGTGCTTTACTCTCAGGTGTCCGATGTGCTGCTTTTGCCTGTTCAGCTTGCTTCAAAACTAGGACAAAGATGGCATCATTCCTCATGAATTCTCCAGATCTTTAATATCAGACTCCTATGTTCAGAACTCAGTAAATTCGTAATTCAGAACTCAGTAAATTTTGCCAACTTCAGTCATTTCTTCATGTTCCCTAGACCCTATCTGTAAATTCAGCAGAGAGATATGTATCTCAATGACTAATAATTAAACAATTTACAACAACGATATGTAAAGCATTCAGAACTTCTTGCATAAATTAGAGAAATTTTATTATACTGTTCTGCACACAGAAAATAAGTCTGAGTTTATGTTCTAACGTTACAAGTTTATTGCTTTAAAATACATCTGCCTAACTCACTATGAGACTGAAGAAACAGTTCCACTCTGTAGCAGGCTTCTACCATTTTAGAAATAGAAAGTTTGCATCACATGAATTCACTATCATATGCTTTTTTTCTATCTGATGG
Source organism: Scopus umbretta (assembly GCA_013400535.1). Lineage (NCBI taxonomy): Eukaryota > Metazoa > Chordata > Aves > Pelecaniformes > Scopidae > Scopus > Scopus umbretta. The sequence continues at coordinate 1,974 of VZTL01010247.1, forward strand.
ACTATGTACAAATTTAACAAGAAAAAAGAGACTAAATGCTAATTGCCTGGGTTTTGTATTTCATATGACACCAGGAGGACTTTTTTTTTTAAATTAGAAACACAATTTAAGGAGGTAAAAATTAGGAGACAATATGCTTTCTTCTTTCTTTTTTGAAGAAGGAACCATTTCCTCTACAGACATTCAAACAGAAATTCAAACAATTTAAAATCTGTTTGAAATAACTTAGCATAAGCAATGATTTAGTAGTATTAATTTATTTTTTCCATCTTCATAATGATTGAGGAGGAAGAAAAAAAATGGGAGAAAACTTTTTTTTTCCTAAATAGATTACCTGGGCCAAGGACTCTCTCTGGAAGTTTTATTTCAAAGATAATGCTGTGTGCTATGTCTCTCACTCCTTGCATGGTCCTATCTCTGAAGCAGATCACTTCAATCGACTGGAGAATGCTGCCCCTGCCATTTAAAAAAAAAAAAAAAAAAAAAACACATGCAACTTTTTTAATNAAAAAAAAAAAAAAGACACACATGCAACTTCTTTAATAGGAAAGGGATTTCTTTCAAACACTATTTCACACAGGTTTAGTCTCTTGCAGATTCTGAACAAGGCTTTTTCTGTTAGTACTGGAACACTGTTGTTCTGATCAGGTATAAACAAAACCAACTTGCTTAGTACATGAAAATTACTAGTTTGTTGTGAAACAGCTCTAAATAAATGACACCGTCAGCCTGTCCTCTGTCATTTATACAGCGCTGCTGGACAAACTGCATATCTAGAAGAGTAAAAAGCAATAGAGCACATAGCAGGTAACATGATGTACTTTGCCATGGCAGAAGCAAGATCCTCTTAGTTCTTGATACAGTATCATTTTTGCTCCTTATGATTCAAATCCTCAAATCAAACAATTCGAACTTCAGTGCCTAAAAACCTCTGAATCTCAGACTGCATAAAGCTTTCTGGGCACTTACACATCCTTCTATGCTACAGTTCAGCTAGCAGCCCAGAAAACGCCATACCTAACCAAGCATTTCTTCTCCCTGCTGCGTGCTTTGTGATAAAACGTAAAAGCCAAAACCATGAAAATGCAACTTAATTACATTTTTGTTACAGCAATCCAATTTTATGATACTTTAAATGATTTTTTTTTTTCAAACAGCAGAGTGTAAAACTGTGTTCTGTCTTCCCAACTTCTGCCCAACAAAAAACTCAAGAAGGTACACTATGAGAAAACCTAAAGTATCTGATTTTTCAAAATTTAGGTCTACTATTACTTGGCACTAACTATACAAAACCATAGAATACTTTAAAAAAGATCTGAAACAGCTGCAGGGTATTGGCAGGGTCTGAAGCACATATTTCCAGGTACATGCATGCATGTGAGGATTAAGAATAACAGGAACTTGTGACTGACGAAAGTAAAAACCAGAATAATATGCAAAATCAGAACCATTGAGGGTAAGTCATGTCAAGGTTAAAAGTTACAACTCAGGTGGGTGATACCAGTAAAGTGCCATGAGGGAAAAATCCCTAATTTTCTATCAACCAATAAATAATCTTTATGGGAAAAGAATAAAATAGATACCATTTGTGGGCTGCCAGGATCAGGAAATTTCTCAGTGGCCATCCTGGATAGTGGGATAAATTACATGGATCATAAACTCCAACTGTCACCTGCAAATAGAATTGCTCTAAATGAGAAGTCATCTATCCATACTGATATTCAGTTCACAGTAAAAGTTATCCGGCATTCTTAATGTAAAACTTCTGGACAGAGAATGCCTACACACACATTTTAAGTATTTACAAGTGTTTAATAGTGGCCACACTAGATTTCAGTCAAGCGTTTGTCACAGCTGTGAGATTTGTTCAGGTTAGCCTCTTCACGGACATTCACTTTTCACTACAGTATGTGTACCTTCATTACCTTCTTTAAACACACCGTTATAGGAGAAGCCCAGTAACTGAAGCCTTGCTCTCAAAACAAAATTCTGTATTGATTTTGGGATGATCAAAAAGTGAAAGGGGACAGGCTAGCAAGATGTTCAAGTCCAAGGTAAAACAGCATAAAAATCACTTGTAAAGCCAACCTTCAAGATGAGATCAAATAAAGGAACTAGACATTCTGCCTCATGTTCAACCAATGTAATACCATGCTCATAATTGAGACTAGGAGCTTACTTCACAGTCAATGCAGAACCACAACACTTCTAGAGATTAGAAAGATGCCACTGCCGACCTTTAGATATGCTGAAAATCTGAACTTGGCCATCACTAGGGGTACCTGTGTCTAGTATATCTACAGAGCTCTTCCCTCCTGCTTCTTTGGCTATAGATAGATGTAGAGTGACTGGTCTCAACCACATCTCTACCACATCAGTGAGGTGTCCCTAGAACAGTCTGAAGTACAGATGAGCCAATCTAAGGGATGCAGATAGGAGAAACAGGGGCCCACTCCCCATCCCTCTTTCCAGCCATACACTGCTGCTGCTTTGCAACTGCTGACTCAAGCAGGCCTCAGACCCGTTAGTAAAGCTGATTCAATTTCGTAAGCTAGCAGAAAATTAACTCAAGAACAGCAAAAACGTATTTTTTCTTCCAGGAGAGGAAGTTCATTTGGCTCACAGAAATACAAACAAACTCTACAGGCGGTATTGATGCAATAATTCTTATGCAACAGGTCTAAAAATTTTGGCACTTCCCTCCAAAGTGAATGTTAATGAAGAAATATATTCCAGATGATTACAGATTTCTCTCATACTGAGAATATCCCTAGCTAATTAAGTATACTCTTATCTGTGACCCATTACTGTAGTTATACTACCATTTAAAATCACAACCTTCATGTTCTTATTACAAAGAAGAACCACAGACCTAGGTCTTAATTTCAGAAAAACAGATTTGGAAAAGCACAACAATAATTGAAGATCAAGTATTATAAACCAGAACTAAATTACTTTGATAAGGTGTGACAAGACCTCCTTCAAAGAAAAAAAAAAAAAATCTTTTTTGCACTTACTAGCTCTTCACCATAACTGTTTTCTTTCATAACACTTAGTGACATGCAAGATGAAAAAAAAAATTGGAAGTTCACCAAAAATGGACAGTAAAGCATTCAGAAGGGCCTAGCAAAGTTCAGCAGCTGAGTAACATGATCCAAAACCGAATTCAATGTACATAAACACAAGCCAACCAAGCCAGTCAACTCTTGCTGTGATGACATCTGCGTCATGTATCATTATAATTCTTCCCTAACTGAAAGCAATGGACAGTACTCACTTTATGCTCAAAGGGCATGCACGACATCTACATTTAACAAGAAGAAATATCCCAGCCTCTTCCGGTGCACAACCCATCTATCTTCCAAAATTACAAAGCATTTACCTTGAACATTCTTCAGATACAGATTCCCAGCAATTTTTATCCAAAGCTCTCATGTTATAATACATACATGTGGCAAAGCACACACTGAAAGTCGAAAACTTAAAGTTGAAAACTCCCACAACAATGATTACTATTACCATAGCCAACAAATGTATACAGTATATGAGTACCAATTTTTAGTACACAAAATACTTTTTTTGCATTATTATAGCAATGTAGGTAAAGTGGTTGGAAAACTTTGTTACGCCAACTCACAAATTTACATTGCTACAGTTTTGATAATAAGGGAGACAGAACATGAAGAACATCAGATTAACCATCAGCTTGAAAGCAAAGTAACTGGGCTTTTGTGTAAGAACTAGACACTTAACTCGGCACAAAAATCAATGCAAGCTGCTGGTCTTCGGCTATTTACCTGGGCTACACTTGGACCAACCATTGTGCCCAGCTCAGTATTATAGACACTTTTCAAACCATTTGTAAATTAGACGTTTGCAGGTTATAAAAACACATAAAATTCTCATTACCTTTCCCCCTTGGTCTTGGAAGAAACCATCCCACTTTTTCAGTAGAGATATCACGACAGAATTGTCATGATACTTGACTAAAAAATAAGGTAAGGCTGTAACCCCCTCTTCCTGGCAAAGCTCATCATATGCTTTCTGAAGTGCTTGAATCTAAAAGCAAAAAAGACAACTGTAAACAACAGTTTTAACAATCTTATACAGAACCACAGAAAGTGTTTTAGCATCTGGGAAGGCTAGCTCACTCAAATAATCTTAGAATATAACATATTTAGAAGTTTTAAAGCCCATTATGACCACAATAACTGTGATCAAAAATTCTGTTGCCAAAACAACATACGTCAATGCAAATTTTAAACAGGGGCATTATTATTGTTGCCGCTAACTGATCTACCAACAGATATTAAAACAAGATAAAAATCTAATTCTGATAGTTGCAGTAGCTTTATAAGAAAGTAAATCAGAGTCCCATTCAATTTGTTTTGCTACATACATTTTCAGCGTTTAGTTGAAACTCTGTCTTTGGATCATGACAGGTATTTTTACACTATTGCTACAGAACAAATGAGGGTCTTCTGAGAAGAAGGGAATTAAGCACTTTTCACTGGGAAAAAACCAAACTGTTTCTCATTGATTCTTATGCCATTAAAAAGCCATTCAAGGTTTTGCATTAACTTCTGTCAAAGCAAAAAGGCACACAAGGGCAAGTTGATTTTTTTTCCTCCTTTTGCACTGTTAATACGAAAGAAACTACAAAAAATTGTTGACTTCTCTCTGAAAAAAAATCTTCCTTATCCAGTTGTCTTGTTCTTGTCCTTTTTCTTGTCCAAACATGCATTTTATTACAATTTTGAAATTGCTAATGACTTAGCTCTCCCAGGGGATGCTCCTTTAAAAAAGTTTCTTAAAAATATGTTTCAAAAACATAACTATATATTCAAAAAGCTGTATATAAAAATTAAAAGGAACATAACTGCCTCTTCAAGAATTGTTTGCCACATCTGCATCTAAATGAATAAAGCTGAAGTGATGTTAAGATGAGCAATTTTATATAATAACAAGAAAAGAGGTAAACAAAAACCCCACATGGAAATAAAAGTGAAGATTTTAAAAGAAATTAGATTCTCAAATTAATTCAGTATGTGCTAACAAAAATATTAACGTTTTACAGCCCACAAAACTGCTTAGTGCTACAGACTTCACAACATTTAGTATTTTGAATACCTGATTTAATGGGAACCTGTCACCAAGACACACTGGTTTCTGAATTATATGTATTCCATCAGGGAAACAGAGAGCAGGGTAGCAAAACCAGTAATAGAAATGATACTTTTTTAAATCCTACAAAAAGAAATTGTAAAATTAGATAATAAACATATAAATCAAAGTAAATAACAGTTTGGAATACTAATGATGATTGATGGTTGATGACACCAACCATACTAACCATAGCTCTCTTCACTGCACAAGGCACTGTGTCACAATTGCAGAAAATATAAGAAAATACTAGAAGACTTCTCTGTATATGTTTTTATTTAACATTTAAACAGGAAATGTGTGTACAGAACTTTAGTTTTTGTTAGCTGGAACATTATTTATTAGAACATTCAATTTGTTAAACATGAAACAGTTGCTTTACTTTTACTAGCATCTACAAGGCCATTAGATAATCTTTTGTAGAAAAGAATGAAATGGCACCAGCATTTTTTAAAGAATACATCCTAAAATAATTTATATCTGTACATGAGAATGGCTTATTAGGTTTTTTAAAGTGTTTTCAGACATTTTAAGATGCCTGATAATGATAACATTAATATGCTAATACTAATACAGTATTTCTCCTAAAGAGGAACTACTTCTTCACTTCCACCACAATGCTCTAAGTATGAGACACATTATTGTTACTCACTGCGAATGTCAGCAGCAGGAACCTGTTCAAGAGCATAGGGTTTTCAAGAGCAGCTCCAGATTGTATTGATTCCCATATCTGTCATTGATTGCGGGGACAAGATGGAAGAGAAAGGGCAGAGAAACAAAATACCAAGGTAGCATGAGAACAGCTGCAGAAATATTTAATTCTTCCAGGTACCTTAAAAATACTGAAAAACACTCCCAGTAATCCACTATGATCTTTTTCTAACTGATCTCATCCATGCTATTATCTATGCCAAAATGATTCCAAAGGTAAGATGTACGTTTTCTAACACAAAAAATCATAGAAACTGGGGAACAAGAGGAGCATTAGTTCATAGTTCAGGGACAGAGCATCAAACAATACAAAACAAACCTCATCAGCAACAGTCCCTCATGTATATGAACTATTAACACTAGCACAATATAGAACATACTGTGATATAAATAGAGCATTTTATTGCACTCATCTTTTTCATTCATTTGATCTACAGACACTAGATATTGAATAAGCTATTAGGAAATTTGACCCAAAAAAAACAGAGACATGCAAGAAGGCAGTACACTGCACGTTGGTGAGAAAAGAAGCTATAACACTCGTATAAGGCAGACATGTTTGATCTTTGTCTTAAAAAAATAAACAAAAAAAAACCCCAAGAGCAAACAAAGCATTCTGACATTCCCAGTTTCCCTAAAGGTAGATATTGCATCATACCTACCACTGGCAAAGAAGCACTAGCCCACAGGAACCCAAAACATTCACACCTTTGAGTGAGGATATGCATGAAAACTTTGCTACTCAAGGTCAGCAGGCAAGCAATCAATCTAATTAAAGGAATCAAGGACCGGTCAAAGTGGAGTGTCTCAAAAAGAAAAATGTTGTCTTAGTTTGATTTTCACTTCTCCCCAAGCCATGACATTTAATTTCGTTACAGCGCGAGCACACTAGGCCCTTCCTTTGACAGCCGTCTTTTTCTTGCTTTATTCTCAGTCTTCTGGCTGTTCTGGAGTTTCCCCATTACTTTGTCGCACAGATGTATTGCAAGAATCTAAAGTTTAAACCAGGCACTTACCGGTTTCTGTGTCAAGACAAATTTTAAAAATGTCTACAGAACTCAAGTCACTGGCAGCTCCAATAGCGCCGTTAATCTTAAAACATGGCCTACTAGAACACTGAATTAAGTCCTCCAAGTATAATCAGTTACTTTTTACTCCCTTGCAAAGAACAGTAAAAAGCAAAGATCAAACAGGTCAGTGTTTAAGAGGCATCTGGACAATGCCCTTAGTAATGTGCTTTAACTTTTGGTCAGCTTTGAAGTGGTCAGGCACTTGGACTAGATGATTGTTCTAGGTCCCTCCCAATTGAAATATTCTGTTCTATTCCTTCCAGAATAATTTAAATCCTGAGGCTTCTACATGGGTGAGTATGGACAGTATCTCCAATATTTGGGGCAGAGACTATAAAACACTTCACTGGCTATTTCAATCCCTTTCTCTCTAGAAGTTGATTGGATTTTTAATCTTACCTCATTTGCTTCTTTTTCCAGAAGTGATTTCTTATCACAGGACTTGAAAGTCTCCAAGGTGTTGGTATTATACAGCGTTCCAAAAGCAGGACAGCAGCGTGCTGGTATCGAAGCATTCCTGAATAAAAGAAAGAAACCTCTGGGAATTGGACACTAACACCTTTAACATGATCAGCAGTAGTTATCTTATGGTGTAAGGTTGCCCTGAAATTGTCAAATGATGAGGCATGGTAATAAAAGTTAACAACAGTTCTAATGAAAATGTTTTTATTATCATAATGCTTTATTGAACACTGATTGGTGTAAGAACCTGTGCAAATACACATCTATATCATGACTTCAAAAATACATCAGGCATCTGTATTCTCTCTCACAAGGTGGCATTACATCATAGAATGAAGATTTTAAAATTCTATTCAAATATAAACTATGCATGACAAATGTGATTTTCACTAAGAAAAAATTAAGACTGAACTTTAGATGTCAATATTTCATCCACATAAATAGTTACTCAGGTAAAATTTTATGTTTAAAAGACATCCCAAAGGAAACCTAAACAGAGAAAAGATTGAGTAGCTTTTATACTTTCTAATATCACCATCTGGAGAAGCTGCTGTTTGTAAACAACAGTAAATATTTTTCCCCCTTTCTGAATGTAAATTAGGTAAAAAACTACAATATTCCCTGATTTATTTCATTGACTCCTTTAAAACTGTTCTCTTGAATTGATGTTTCTGACCACTGCTAGAACTCAAACACAGCTAATGTTTAAGGTACATAATAAATACACATGATGTAGTTTCCAAACATTTTTAAAGCTAAAAGGGAACTCTTCATGATCATGACTAAAGTACAGAAACAGAAGCACAGAAAATTACTGCAGTAGAAGGAATAATTAAGAGTGCATAAATGGACCTTTCATAATTTTATTTTTGTCATAACATTTGAGATATCAAATACCTTGGTACTGTCCATTTTTCCCTGATCTGAAATTCCTGTTCCAAATATCACAGCTTTCTTCCAATTGCACTTTGCTGCACATGCTTTCAGTATCGTACCTAAAAGTTCTTACATAAGAATTAGTGGAATAATATGTCTGATGAAATTATCTCAAAATGCGCAAAGCCTCCCTAGGCTCCTAACATTCTCACCAGCCAAGGCAAAGAAAGTCAATTCTGTGATTTACAGCTTTGTAATCCACTTATTTAAAACAAACAAGACACTGACTACAACGACATCTGTTCCTATGTTAGTTATACTAACTTAGGCATTTGCTGGAATTGGAAACCATGTGGAAGAAAATATTTCCCATCTCATCTCATTTTTGCTGTGTACGCTGGGCAGCTTTGGTTTACCTTTCACTTTGGGGGTAAAGGCAAAAGTACAAAATTCCAGTCATAAAGTTAAATACATTGGAAGATATCACAATGTAGCAACTAGGAACTGTAAAAACTACTTTGAGATCCTAATTCTAATGATGAATCCTCAGTAAATTAAGATCTAAGGAAAAATTTGACCAGAAGTCAGATGACTGAAATATCCTCCCTTGCACAGAAGAGCCAAAGAACTAGAAAACAAAATATGGTATTTTACATACTTATATATATAACCAGTGAGCAAGTCTGACTTACCAGCATATTTTAAACTTGATCCTTCCGAAAAATATACTACTTCAGACAGAGGGAGCTAATGTTTCTGATTTAAAGCAATCTCTCCACTATTTTAAAGCTCGTGAAAATGTGTATTTATTTTCATGTGGAATTTGTCCAAGTAATATATATCAAAGCATTACTGTTATGCAAGGAAAATGTCTTCACATAGGAATTAAGGTAAACCACAGTACATACTTACATATCAAAGGCACTAAACTCCAATGTCAAGCGAGCTGGCAAACCCAAAGGATCACCTGGACAAAAAGCACCAACATGCTTCTTTTAAACTGCAATACATAAATTAATTTTCCTCTTTTTGTTAATGTAAGTTATAGATTACCCACAGATACACCAGCTCACCCAGCTGTGTTTTCGAAAGTTTCAGCAAAATACCTAAAATATGTTATACAAATACTTAGAGGAATGACAGGAGAAACCCAAACTACTAAGCAAGATGTTCTGTTTCTACCTACCATTGTAGTAGTATCCTTTGATAACTTTTGGGGTCTCATCTAATCGGTACTCATTGAGTTTCTTCTGGGTTAGTTCATGCCAGAATCCTGCATCCAAGGCACTACTGAAGGGAGCAAACTGCAGCTTTGAGATTCCAGGATCTACAGGATGGTGCGCCTCATTACCGGCAGTTGCCATGATTCTAGTTAATGACCACTGTTAAACAGAATTCTGTAAAAGCAGATATGCCTAGTAAGTATATACTCAATTGACCATATGACTCATGACTTCTCAAAGCTTCTTTTTAATACATTTTGTTGGGTTAAAGTGTAGAAAGCCTTACTCCTCTGAACATCTAAGTAATTCCAATTTTTAAAATCACTGATCAGAGGTACTTTCCTCTGTCCAAGGAAAAAAGACTTTCCTTGTCCAAGCGAAGTCCTTCCAATTTATTGCATGTAAAATTATGGAAGGCAAGTATATGTTCTGTTTGGCCAAGTTGCCTAGAAGGATCAGATTTCCTGACAGACATTCCATGATTTCTCCTCTATTACTTAGGATAGTACACCTGAACTATGTACTTCAATATCTTGTATTGTGCTGCCACAGATAAAAATAACAAAATGCTAAACCCTGTATCTGCATTCCTTCTGTTATCTAGATATCTGTCTAAAAGCCTACTAGTACTATTTAAGTTCTGATGGCATTTAAAATTCAAACTAACACTTCACTTAGCTAGGTCTTCACTCTCAGCACGTGGTGAAAGTTGAACACTCATAAAGCATTTACAAATTAACAAGTAAAGCTAGCAAAGGGAAACTAAAACACAAAAAAGTCTTGCAGCCAGTGAAGAGCAAAGCTGGAAACAAAGCCTAGAACTTCCTTAATAGTAGCACTAGCCATCAGAAAGTCAATGTGATGTACAACTTTAGATTACTTCCTTACAGTTCTTCTGTCCTAAAGGTCTTTGTGTATAGGGAGCATTTTTTTTAGTAACCCAAATCACTACTCCACACTGGCTGAATGGTATTCCTATAAGTACATGGTCTTCAATTCACAACACTTACAAATTCCAGAATTTTAGATGCTACCCCAGAATGAGGAGTAAAACATCTAAACTGGGCTATCAAAAGTCTCTCCTTCAACTAGGCATAACAGTCCCCTTGCTCACATCAGCAGCAGCATTATTCACTTCAGTGTAAGGTGATTCAGCTCAATCTGCTTATTTTCTTCAAAATGCAAATAAAAATGTGGCCCTCAAGAACCTCCTTTACTTACTGTTAGTATTCCTCTTCATGTCCATGAAACTTGCATCTTAATATGTGTAGGTAGAGACACAGTCCATGACACAGAGTATTCAAATATACATCTAGGGGAAGGAAGGTCCTCCTATTATGCATTCCGTTCTGTCTTTGACTATCTAGCTAAGATAAGCATAAGTGTTGCAAAACAAGGATTTGCTACATATTAAAATTAAGATTTTAAATATTAATTTTAAAACTCCTTACAAAGATATGAGCATATGCTATTTATCAAAACACATCCATCTACCAAGCTAGTAACTGCTGTTTTCTAAGTCCAGAAGGGAGACCTATGGCTATCAATCCAGGTTTTGTTCACAATGCTCATCAAATCAACCATTTGAACTCAATCTTGAAACAATTTCTTCAATTAAGTAATTGTTAAAGACTAAATGTTTTAGTTTGCACAACATAATCCCATGTGATTGCCTTTTGTTACTGATCCTTCACAATACCCCTTTACCTTTACACATGGATCAACAGTAGGATTTTGCATACAGAAAAGTCAAAAGAAGGTTTCCAGCACAGCTCCGTTATCTGACACCAATTTAAACAGATGCACTACAGTTTTGCTGTACTGTAGCTTGGATTGCATTGAACAGTTCCAAGTTTATTGTCCTATGAAGTCAATTGTGCAACACAAACAGAGCTTACATGCTTTTCTTTCATCCTTTTTAGAACATGGGGAAGGCAATGACAGGTGGTTTTAATTTCTTAATAACTGCCAAACAGCCAGCTCTTCTCTGAAAGAATTTCTCAAATGCATCAAAGTTAATTTGAGAAAGACACAGTTATGCTTTATCTTACATGACACTTCCTTAAAAAAAAAAGTCTTCAGTGTAATCCAGCTATTTCTTCTATGCTCAGTTTACACAATTTATCTCCTTCTAGTGTAAATACTTTCCTTACTTGCTGGTAAGTTTTGGAATATGGTTTTCTGGGTACGGGTTTGAGGTCTTCCATGTTTTTCACGGTGAAAGCTATATGTTTCAGTTCTGCTGTGACGTCTGTCTTTAACTGGCATATTGCAAATATGCCATTTTGTTCCCTTTGTAAACCTCCCCCTTTTTTTTTTTCCTCATTTTCTTAATGTTTAACAGCAGCTAGAATTTGTGGTAATGTGAATTTTGATAGCTTACTTGAAAAACCCCTGAAATTTCTTTTCATTAGCATGAAACAATCAGTCAATTTCTTGAAACTCTGCAATTACTAGAACTATAAACAGCAGAACTAACTGCATAGGATTTTCTGACCATTTTTATAAACCTCTTTTTCTGTGTGTAAATTGTAGTAGTCGTCACATAAATGAGCAAACATTTAGCTTTTACTACTACATAGGTCTTAAGCCTTACAAATTTTTTTGTTTTGCAACTCAGTGTCACAAAAAGCTCATCATAAAACAGGCAAGCAATTGTCATATAGGTGTTAGCAATAACAGTCAGACTGCATGGTACTTGATGCCAAGACTTCCATAATAAAACCTTTATTCAGCGGTTCAACAGCTGCCTAGTCAATATTAATACATAAAATCCCCCTCCACTTTTTTCAGAAGTTTGGGAAGGTATTACTTGACACTTTTTTCCTTGCCAGGCAAGCTCTTAAAACTAGAAGTTTACTCATTTTGAATTTTCTTTAAGTTAAACGTTTCACCGGTGTAAAAACTATGCTGCAGGAAATAAAAACTTCTCCCTGGAGGATTAAGCATTAAAAAAAGCTGATGTTCTTTTTCAACCTTTGGAACAGGTAAAGTTTTCATTTCGCTTTGTTGTTGTTGTTAAAATAAGTACATGACATACCCAACACTCAAGTATACTGTGAAACATTTTAAATGATCAAGAAGCCAGCTGACAGTACCTAGCATTACCTGAGTAACAAACACTGAAAATACCAGCCTAAAAGAATCCACTGGGAATGAATTTTAGCACCCTACTTATTTACGTTATTACTGTACTTAAGGAGTTGTTATTATAAAACTGAACAAATAAAAACAGGGGGCCTCACTGTACTATGCCCATGGAAACAGAGAGGCATGTAGAATCACTTCTGATAATATTCTTTAATGTGCTTTGATGTAAATATTCACTTACATGCTTCCTTAACGAAAGATCAGAAAGCCAAGGTAAATTCATGCAACAAATTTTAGAATACTGAAATAAAAGATGAAAAGTATACATTTTGTAGAACTTGCATAGAGAAAGTCACATACAGCCTCTAGTAGCAGTAACAGTCACTAGGAGAACATAATAAACAAAGAAAGAAGACGAAAATCCAAAACTTTAAATGCAGAACAACCTCAGAGTTTCAAAAGAGCCCAGCTGAAAAACGTGTGCTTGAAGTGAAAAGATTTGCCAGTATGCTTTAGACACTCTTAAATTCTGTGACCAGCAGGAAATTTAACAAGCATAGTCAGTATGGATAACCCCGAGTAAAGATGCACTATCACTAGTGTAAGTTCTAGCACTTGTTCTTAAATATGCAGGCATTTAAAACTGATCTAGTGGAGGAATACATTAAGTGAAAACCAACGCTAAGACTTTTAATAGTATGTGTGAATCCTTCAACAGACATAATTAATCTGTCATAAAAGTACGATTAGCAGTTTAACAGCATTTAAAACTACCATGAAGTTACAGGTTTTAAACCAAATTCACAAAACCCCCTAAAATCTACAGCTTTTTTACAAAACTTTTTATTCTGTGGTCCAGAGTACAGGATTTTGCAGACCTCCTTTATCCCTAGGTGACAACGGCTATTACTATTTCCTACCACTACATAAGGGGTCACTTTCAGAAAAGCCGGTTCTTGGCTAAGGTACGTTAAGCTCATCCGACGTCCGTCGTCAAGCCCACCTCCTTCCCAAGTCCTCCCTATCGCTAATAACATCATTGACACGGAAAGGCGGCCTCTGGCACCCGGGGCCAACCCGCTCCCACCTCCGAGCGCGGCAGGCGCTGCCCGCGGCGCCCAGCCCTGCTGCGGGGCCCGCCGCCGCCTCTGGCTCCTCACGCCGCCGCAGGACCGCCCGCACCACACGAGGCGGCCCCCNAGGCTGCAGCTGCTGTACGAGCGCGCGGATAGGCGGGCAAGTGTGAGGTCCGCTCGTTTCACCGCTCGTGGCGCCAGTGAAAAGTGAAGCGGTAGGGACCAAAACCTACCTTTTCCTCCGGCGTGGTTATGACTGCCGCGTGAATCAGCGCAAGGATGCTCCGCTTGGAATGCGGCCCCGATGTTCTCGTAAAAACGTATTCAAGGATTCCGTGTGAGTGAGCAATGCATCCCCGCAGCTGTGAGAAGCAGCCGTGTTGGGGCCGAGTTCTGCAAACACAGCCTGCAGGTCAGGTGTGACTGTTGCCCTCTACTCGGCAGTCCTGTGACCGCATCTGGAGTTAACGTGTCCAGTTCTGTGTCGTCGTCCCCCGCCCCCAACTTCCCTTCTCCAGCACAAGAGGAGAGACCGCAAAGTGCCAGGAGGCCAGCAGGAGGTCACTAAATGGTCTGGGGGCTGGAGCAGGTGACATGAGAGGCTAGGAGAGCTGGCTTTGCTTCGTGTGGAGAAGACGGGGCTAAAGGGGGTTTAATGGAAGTCTTACCTAACCTGAAGTGGGGAAGATGGAGACAAGTTGTTCTCGGAGAGGCACAGCAAAAATGTGGGAAAGAAAAGGGCACATGTGAAAACACGGAAAATTCAAAATGAATATATAGAGAAAAATTTGCTTAATGTGGCTAGTTAAGCACTGGAATAGGTTCCCAAAGAGACTTTGTCATCTCCATCCTTGGGGATTTGACTGCACAAGCCTCTGAGCAACATGATCTAACTTGGATGTTAGCTCTGCTTTGAGCCGGAGGTTGGACTAGGTGGCATCCAGAAGTCCCTTCCAACCTAAATTTTTTAATGACTCTATATTGATTTTTGCACATCTAGAATACAAATCAAACTGTGTTTTCTACGAAACAAGCATTACCTCTTTAGGTAGCTTATGTCATTTACCTATCAGGGAAAATAAATTTGCCACAGCTGCCTTCTATTTTGGGGCACACAATACTGCAGTAACATCCATATTGCAGAAACTGCCAGCAAAATTAGGATTAAGCGTCAGAGGAAAAGCTGCCAGTTGGATAAGCATGGGTGAGGTCACACAATTGTTCAGGCAGCATTAGGGGAAAATTTTAATTGCTGCTAATTATGCAAATTTAGACCTGATATTTGGATAGAGGACCTTGCTGTAGAGCATGGGCCAAGTAGACTCTCCAGGAATTTTGCAAATAAAACAAACTGGAATAAACTTACGAAGCTTTCTGTAGATGCTATACCTTGCATCTAACTGCATTATATCAGTAAAATTCTACAATTCCTCATTCTGCTTGCTACTCACTTTATTATTATTGGTAATACCTGTACTCTGTTGGACACCTAATAACTCAGTGCTGCAGTTTGTTGCCCCAGGCTGGAAAAGATTCTATCACTTTTTTGTCTTTGTATTCTAATTTACGTGAAATATAAAGGGAACACTGATGACATCCCATCAAAATAGCTGGAGTGTTGCTACCCAGTCTCCATAGAACTATAACCTAGCTTAGATGTGTAGTCTTTGGACAGTTCCAGTTTCGTAATGTGGTTTATGAAACAGTTGTCAGCACATAACATAGGTCTTCAGAAATAATACCAGTACAGGGCAGAGAGACACTCTTTCATGAGCCCACATCCCCATATTATCTCAGCTAGACATGTCATGCCTGAAAAGAAATCAGACCCTAGGAGTTAGATTTCTGGACAACAGCTGTAGCTTCAGGGAAATGGGAGATGCGTCTGGTAGGCTTGCAGTCTTGGACTATCATTTTTTATACATACTAGCTGAGCTGGGAAATAAACTTGAGATTTACACATGAAACTGCTGATGTATACATACGAGCATGCAACAGTGAAGTCTTACAATGTAAGAGAATGAGGCAGCTTCAGTCAAAGATCTCTCTGTGCCTGGACTCTTCAGGAAAGTGGCTACAACAAAGTTAATCTGAGGTTTATGCTGGAATTGATTGATGGTTGCAGGTGTGGTTTACCTTGTGAGAACTTCCTGTGAGCAAATAAAAATGTGGTAATAAATAGTAGAAAATAGTAATCAGCTAGAAGACAGGCTCTTTTAAAACAAGGAACAAATCTGTTGGGTGTTTTTGGCACGTATTTCCATAGGTAGGACTTTCAATTTCCCGAAGCAAAATCTTGCAGCAAGGGAAAGTAATCCTGGAATTGAAGATGAGAATAACATAGAAGTGGATTCAAACTCATCCATTCTTGGGGAATATAGACTCAACATGTTTTGGAGAAGATAACTTCTCAGAACTATTTAGTTCAGATTAGATTCTGTAATATGTTTTAATAAAAATAATATTTATTTAGGTTTATGTAGTGCTTTCCATTTAAGGATTTAAATGAATTTTATAAAATGTTCTTGGTGAACAAGATCACAAAATATAGGCAGAGCCTGGCAGAACTAGTCTGTCAATTTATTTACAAAATAAATGTCAAAAATCATCTAGTCCTATGCTGTACACCTGCTACTGCTGCAAGGGTGGGACACTGCAAAAGTAAAAGTCTGTTGTAGCAATGAATACTAGAATCAGTAGTGGAAGAAAGTATGAGCATGCTGAAAAAGGTGTCATGTTGTCATTGCCATGTTGATAGACTTCTGTGAGCATCGTCACTAATTTCTCTGGCACAGGCGGGTCCCTCACCTATGCACACTTTGATATGGTACAGAGAAACAGCTGCTAGGCCTCAAAGAACTGAGCTGAGGGATTATTTGTATCTAGTAAGGAGGAAATTAGATTGCCAGGTAGGAGACCTGAGTTCAGGTCCCAGGTCTGACTGTGTTGTTTTTGAAGACTAAGTTATGCCTGATCAAAACAAACGGCATTTGATTTTACTCAAGGCATTCAATTTAATTACGCAGTAGGTATTCATTTTAATTACACAGTGCCAATATATAGCAATGGGTGCTGTGTATTTCTTTTAAGGCATGTTTTAGTTAAAACATATCAAGAGTTTAAACACAAGATATCTCAGTAGACAAAACAAAATGATAAGGGATACAAATATTGTTAAAAATTGAAACATTGTTAGACTTACCAGATGTCAATATGGTTTTAACCATCACCACACACAAATGTAAATCTCTTTCAGTGGGACCTCCTGTACTTTTTAACTGGTGGAGTTCTCAAACAACAATTTTGTAGTAGCCTGGTATGTGTGCTCATGTGTCTGTGCATGTATAGAATGTACATCTCACATTTGATTTTTTATATTTCTATTTTACACTGTAAGATGACTGTGTAGTAATGATTTATTCCAGTGCCAGGTATGTATCATTTTTAAAGATAATTTGGCATTCGGTATCAGGTGTGTAAACTATTTTCATGAGCTATTTCTCACACAGTGTTAAGGTTAATTGTTCTTTTTACCATCTAATTCTTCAATAGACAAATCATTTGATGAAAATTAATAACTTTGTATTCAATGAGTAAACAAAAGTGAATATGTATGCATAGTGTTTAAACTTAATTTGGCATTTCCAAATGAACTAGTTCTCATTCTGGTGGAGGGAATGAATGCACTGAAACTTTCAAGTGTATTCTTACACCTCATCTTTAGGAACTTAAGCCATCCCAGCTAAATTAGAAGGATACTTCTCTAGCATCCCTGATAGCAGTGGAAAGATACAGCAATCTGCAGAACTTGGGACCTGTTCTAGAACTATTCAGAGCTGTCTTCATAGTGCTTCTATAGTCTATAGTGCTGCTATAGTAATATCTTAGGATTAGAAATACATTTTTAAAGTGAATCTTTCAGTCATTTTCATTAATTGTGCTATCACAAAGTGCATCACAAAGTGGTCTCACAAGGAACGTAATGGAGTTGTTTTAGATGATGGAATGAAGCCAAAATGTGCACCTACACTAATGTTTCCTTTATTGAGTGCCACATTTCTGGAAAATAGTACGGGAAAAGAAATGTGTAGTAGATGGCAGGATCCACTTGCTAATTGCACCCCTCTAATAAACTTCCATGATACACGGTATTTGATGCAGACGCCCAGAATTCTTCTCATTACCCACTAGATGTCACCATTGACACAGAAAAAATTGTGAGAATATATTTTTCTGCCTCTTAAAAGCGAGGTTGGTTGTTCTCACCACACCTTAATCAAAGCAGAACTCCAGTCCAAGAAATTCTAAGAAATCTGTTACGTTCTTTTAAAGCTGTGTGTCCTCTGACCTTGTTTATTAACTGGAAAATATTGAAAATATTTTACAGGAAACCACACCTGGAATATTCTCTTGAGGCTTGGCCCCATGTGGTAGTAGGCTGCTTCATTTCTTATCCTAATTTGTTTTCCTCTGCTTCTCTTACATCCAGAGCCATTTGAATTGCCTATTCAGTAAAATAAACTGATAAATCCTGTTAGGTACCTTGCTAATTGGAAGTTTAAAATAGGCAGCATCCTGTTTTCCTGTTTTATTATTATCTATTATAGCTATCACATCAGAGAAGCCCGCTATGACAACTTCCCCTGTCTTTATTATTAACACAGTTAAACTAAGATTAGGGATAAAAATGAAGGGAGATAAGAAATACTCAGGCAGCCTTATTGGCCTAGGTTTAGCTGTTCTGTGTTTGAGTGTTCTTTAATTGTACCAGAGGTATTCTTTATCATAATTTTTAGACGAATTTTTAGGGATTTTGTTTAGGTTGCTGTTTCATATATTAATATGTTCTAAAGTCAGAAAAGGCATAGATTACTCCTTTATGATAGACTTCTTGATAACTCTAAGTAGCCCTTGGGTGAGCATGTTTCAGCAGTGCACGCTAATAACTGCAGCTGACTCAGTGTACTGCTTCTTTATTTCCTCAGGGATCACCTAAATTACCAACCATTTTGGCTAGCATTGCTGTTGAATATCACAATAGAAAAATTATCATAATGGCTGTGAATCTGAGCAATTGCTTGTAAAAGGCCATTGGATTAGAGCATATGTTTCAAAAGATGCTGCTTTGTAGTCCAAAAGAAGGTGTATTTTACTATTTGTGCTCATACTGCTCCTGCAGTGAAAAAGTTGGCTGAATCCTGGAACGAATTTTCCTGCTTCTGTATTCTGCCTCTGTATTTTGCCTTTTTTGCTCCTAGATTTGAGTTCCCTAATTGCAGTTTTTCCTGCATGCTACTTGAGACCAAATTCAACTAATCTCTGAACCTTGTATGATACATTGAAATAGACTGAGTTTAAGTTTATTCCTTCAACACATTTTTGCAATTTGTTAAAATGCAGATATTGGGGCTTCATTTAATATTGAATACTTTAAATACAACTATTGACATTCAAGTGTTTAAGTCAGAGAAATAAAAATGACAGAGTATAATCATACTTTGCATTTAGTTAGTGTATTATATCCAAAATTTATAAGCATCATGCAAACATCTTCAGTGTTGCATTGTTACTGTAAATCTTGCCATTCGCTTTTATGAAATAAGCCTGTGTGGCAAAGCGGGACTCTAAGTAGCTCAAGATCATTAAAAACATAGAATTCAGAATTTCTTCTCCAACCATTAAACTGCCATTTTTCGCTTCTGATGTAATAGCAATATTACACAGAACATCCCTTCAACTCATCCCACTGAACTCTTGACAGTACTCAGTTGAAGGAGTTCCAGTTACATCAGAACTTTGTTGTTAAGCTAACTGAGCAATTTCAGAAGCAAGAAAACATTGAGGAAGTGGTGAATTCATGAGCACAACAAAATGAATGGGAGGACATTCTTTTCGCATTGAACCTTCAGAATACCTCTCTAGTCATCCTTCCCAAAATGTATGGAAAAGACTTAGGTAAACTCACTGTTACATGCAAATGTGACTTTAGCTGTTGAAGTTATCTGGTTCTGGGATTTCTTAAAACTAACATACTCCACAGTGTTTGCTCAAAATGTTTCTCCCAGTTCCATAGCAGAAGAATAGGAATGAATGCTTTACTGGTGTGCCACAAACAAGGCAGTACGTGGTCTTGAGATACTCAGCTAATACAGGGCCTGAGATCTGCTCTGCCTCAATTCTCCTCTTCGCTCCCCAATCTGTATACTCTTTTTTTTTCACTTTGGTGTAATTGTTCTGGGAAGTTGTAAGCTTCCTGATAATTTAGTTCATACGACATATGCCACTATGTACTTTTGTTTTCTGAGGAAATATGTTTTCTTCCTTTGGGAACAAATCTATACCTGACTGCACTTAGGAAGATTCCTGTTGTATAATAGGGCATTTCTGCTTTTGAGAGTTAGTACTTAGAAACAGTTAAATTAATGGCTGAGCAAGTGAATGCTCAAAGTTGGTAGAGTGAATCTTAGCTGCAAACTTTGCTGTCAAGGCTGCCTCGCAGCTTTTCCAGATGGAGCTGTTGTTACAGAAGCTTGTCATTCAAGTTGTAGACGAGGCTGTGAGCAACATGGTGTAATGACAAAGCCAGCCCAGCTTTGAGTTGTAGGTTGTACTTAGATGTCTTCCTGAGATCCCTTCCAAATTATTCTATTATTTTGTATTTCTCCTGAAATATTTTACAGCATTTACAGCACGGTTTATAAAATGCAATTAAATATAAAGGATAGAAAAGGTAAACATACTTCATGTATTTTATTTTCTGTTTTGCAAGATTGAGTTGTTGCTCATGAGTTTGCCTCATTATAATAGGAAGAGTTGGCCTACTACAAGATATATGGTTTAGTATTGCCCCTGCATGCTTAGGTTATTTGCAAACTTATAGGAAGAAGAAAATGTGTAGTCTATAATCAACTATATTCTGTAAGTCTAGAAACAACAGCATACCCTTCTTGAATAGATAGTGATAATATGTTGAGTATGGAAAGTCTTAGCAAAATTTCTAGGACGTAAAAATGCTATTTTTTTTTTTCAGTGAAGTTAACATGTACAGGTATAAATGAAGCAAGCATGATATCAAAGAGATATGGTAGGTTACAATATGACTTGACATTTCAAAAAAGTTTATGGTTTAGGGGAAGCTATAAATAAATAGGGCAGATTTTTTTTTGAAACAGTTGAAGCTTCTTTCTTTGACTATGCAAAGTACCTCCTCTTGCAGATCTCCCTTCACAAGCAATGTGTTCCTGTGTTTAATGGAGTAAGTTGAAAGAGAAAAATATATTTTGCCAATCACAGAAACCTTATTCTGTTTCTTCCTTTTCTGTAGCTGAATAGTTTGTAACCACTGAAGATCTCTACTTATATCTCCAGTTTTCATTCTACATGATGAAAGAAGTAATCTCAAATTGTAAAATGTGTACAAGTGTAACAGTTCTGAGATTGCCCCTGAGTTTCAGATTCCTGATCTGAATTAGTTCTTCTTCAAATGTGTTAAAGCTGTTAAATGAACGTTTCCCACTTTTACTAACACTTGTTTATAAATTACAGTTTTCTAAAGTCATCTGCTTTATCCATGGTGTTTGTCTTTGAAATGGGAATATTTTGTTTGGTTGAATTCTTGAGCTGCTTTTTAGCTCAAAAAAAATCAGACCAATATCAGTGAATGTGAAGGATCTTTTTGAATGTCTTCTTGAAATTCTGATTACAAAGAGGATACAGGAATGGGTTCAAGGTAGAGTTCACATAGCCAAGCCATATAGTGAACATGTGTAATTTTGAAAATTGTTCATGGCCATGGAAAGCTATTACCATAAATAATACAAAATAGGGAATCCAGCACAGCATAAAGGCTGCCATTATGGCCCCTAACTGCCTAGCTGCTTTCCTCTCCCTGTTCCCATGCACTCCTTGAAGGTGCCTTTTGGAATGGGTATGCAGACTTTGCCAGGTTTTCCTCAGGTAAGTCAGTCCTCTGATATCCCTGTTCTCAGTTGTCTC
This sequence comes from Scopus umbretta, assembly GCA_013400535.1. Taxonomy (NCBI): domain Eukaryota; kingdom Metazoa; phylum Chordata; class Aves; order Pelecaniformes; family Scopidae; genus Scopus; species Scopus umbretta. The sequence continues at coordinate 23,640 of VZTL01010247.1, forward strand.
CTGAGGACTGCAGGCTCTTCCAGGGTTAGGACTGGAGCGCTCTTTACAGGGTACCTCCTCTGTGAAAGTATGGTTGTCTGATGCATCACTGAAGTCACTGTCTTGTGAGCAAGGCTCCTCTTCATTTTTGTTGTCTTTTGTTACACACACACACTTCTTTCCTGCTTTATCCAAGCCTGTCTCAGACTGGGCAGTGGTGAGAGGAAAACAGCTCCATTTCAGGACTTTCCTATTATTCTTGCTAACGAATGCCTTTGAAGACTTGTTTGGATTGCTGAAATGAAGCTCTGCCTCTGTATTTTCAGGCTGAGGGGAGCTTTGCTTGTCTTCGTGAGAGGTGTTCTCATCTAAGCTTTGCTTTTGGAAGCAAATATTTTGCTCATCCTTTGTCTTACTAAGATGTGTGTGTTTTTTTTCCGAGAAAGACCGATGTGTTCCATCGATGAGCTCTCGGTGCTGACAGTGTTTCCGAACAGCTCTGAATATTTTATAGTAGAACCATAACATCATGATAGAGGGCAGGTAGAAATTGAAGATGGCTGTCAACACTTTAAACCAGGTGACTTCAGAGAATTCTGTTTCACACTTGATTTCCTTTACTTTCCTTTCCCCATTATTAGCAAAAACGTGCCATCCGAGGATTGGAATGACCCACGTGAAAGAGAGCAACCAAACCCCCAAAATCATTAGTGATGCTCTCATTTTTGTTCTATACTTGAGATATTTCAGTGGTTGCTGAACTGAACGATAACGATCAATGCACAATATGAAGAGATTGAAAATGGATGCAGTACTGGCCACATAATCCATTGACAGCCAGAACAAACAGGCTGGTAAGCCTAGAGTCCACACAGGACTTAGGAGATAAACAATATTCAGGGGCATAACAGCTGCACCAACTATAAGATCTGCAATAGAGAGGCTGACAATGTATAAATTGCCTACTGTTTGCAGCTTCTTTTCAGTTTTCACAGCACAAAGTACTAATATATTCATGACAATAGTGATCAGTGAAATGCTTCCCAGGAACAGACCTAGAAGAGCTGAGTGAGGGTTAGTAGAGTTCTCTGTTGTGTTTTTTGTCATCTTTTGCACAAGAACACAGAATGAAAATCAGAGAAGATGTCCAGGCCTTGGAAATTCAGTCTTGGTTTACACTCCTGGATGAAAACGTGTTGGATTGCTTTGTGATTTTTATTTCCAGAACTATAGAAAAGAAAAGAAATATGCTCAATCACTGCAGTACTAAAATAAAGTAATAAAACCAATCTGTGCTTCAGCTTAGCTGAAGTCTCTTTTAGGACTTTCCTAAATAATTAATGTTTACAACTTTTTACACATGGGTAATTTAAGATGTGTTCTACAAAAAGTATTGGAGAAAGCTCCATGAACCAATCCAAAATGGTTTGCAGAGGTGTTTCATAGGGCTTCATAATTCTGGAGAAGAGATTTCATTCCTCATTGTTCAAATTTCTTATCTCATTAAATACCTGATCATGAACCATAACATAAACTACACATTGGCAAACCAATTTAAAGTGTGTTAATAAAAAGCAAATTAACATGTTTTGTGCTAAAGACTTTTAAATGAACCAGTGATTATTCACAAACTACATCAAAGAGTTTGAGAATGCAGCAGTTGGATTTAATTATCCACCAATAATCATTGTTTAGGTTGGCAAAGACATTAAGATCATCACGTCAAACTGTTAACCTAGCCCTGCCAGGTCCACCACTAAAGCATGGCCTGAAGTGCCACATCTACACCTCTTTTCAATACCTCCAGGGATGGGGACTCAACCACCTCCCCAGGCAGCCTATTCCAATGTTTGACAACACTTTTGGTGAAGAAATTTTTCCTAATATCCAATCTAAACCTCCCCTGGAGCAACTTGAGGCCGTTTCCTCTTGTCCTGTTACTTGGGAGAAGAGACCAACACCCACCTCACTACAACCTCCTTTCAGGAAGTTGTAGAGAGCAGTAAGGTCTCCCCTCAGCCTCTTCTTCTCCAGACTCAATCCCAGTTCCCTCAGCTGCTCCTCATAAGACTTGTTCTCTAGATCCTTCACCAGCTTTGTTGTCCTTCTTTGGACATGCTCCAGCACCTGTCTTTCTTGTAGCAAAGGGCCCAAAACTGAACACACTATTCAAGGTGCGGCCTCACCGGGGCCGAGTACAGGGTCATGATCGCTTCCCTACTCCTGCTGGCTACGCTATTTCTGATACAAGCCAGGATGCTCTTGGCATTGTTGGCCACCTGGGCACACTGCCAGCTCATACTCAGGCAGCTGTCGACCAACACACCCAGCTCCTTTTCCACCAGGCAGCTTTCCAGCCACTCTTCCCCAAGCCTGTAGTGTTGCATGGGGTTGTTGTGAGCCAAGCGAAGGATCCCACACTTAGCCTTGTTCAACCTCACACAACTGGCCTTGGCCCATCAATCCAGCCTGTCCAGATCACTCTGTAGAGCCTTCCTACCCTCAAGCAGATTGTTGCCTACCTGACAAATCAATAATGGATAGTAATCTGAGGACTGTACCAGGTGACAGCTCCAAGCTAGATGAACCATCATCCTCGTTATTGTTCGGTTCCACTTGCAGAGCCTCATACCTATTATGCAAGGGCACCTGGGAAGGTGAGCTAGTCACAAAGGAGACACACCTGCTGCGCTGGGCAGGAACTTGTCACCATTGCCCCCTATCTCTTAAGTCACTGTGTTCAGCCAGGCAGAGAGAGGATAGGGAATCCTCTGTATCATGAATCCTGTCTGCCTGTTGGGCCTGTCCCAGAGAAGGTAAGGTGCGATTCAGGTAGTCTGTCTCTCTCTCAGTCCCTGATACCCCTCAACCTACTCACCTCCTCCAGGAGCTCTGTCACTAAGCAGAGGATTTTCTCTACCTGGGCACACCTCCCACAGGTGTACTCACAACTGCTGTCCCAAACTGGCGTAAGAGTAGGGCACACCCTGCAGCCTGAAACCTGGGTGGCAGCATGTTCCCACCTCAGCTCTGTCTGGGGAGCTGTCAGTTGTGGCGAGTGCAGAGCTTAGAGAGGCCATAGCTTTCTGCTGGGTGGATACCATTGCTTCCTGGTCAAGCTGGCGCAGCTTCAGCACCCTTCCTGCATGCCCTTCCGCATGCAATGCTGTGCCATGTGCTTGCTGGCACGCCACACCCTGTTGGCACCACTCTTGGTTGCTAGCGCTCCCTGAGGGCTTCTTTTATCCATGTCAGGGGCTTGGCCACCATTGCTCCTGGACCCATCCAGATCTCATCAGCTGTTGTTGCTGTGGGCTCCTGGCTGGTCTCTCAGCTCCCCTGATTTAGGACCCCCATGTGCACCATGCTAGAGCGCTCCCCTGCTGATCATGCCAGCACCACAGCTGCTTGCCTCGGCAGGGGTATCATATGATGTCAAGTGACAAGGTATTCCAAACAATAAAAAGACTCCAGCCACCTTTAGCTGATACAGAGTCTCAAATAACTCCTAAGGTTGCAGCCAGTGCCTATGTTTTCACTGGTACGCAGTCATTCAAATTGTGAGTAATCATAGAATTGTTAAGG
>VZTL01010248.1:0-24389 GCA_013400535.1 Scopus umbretta
GGCTGTCAACCAGCACTCCCAGAAAGGACACACTAAAAAGCAATTAGAAAGGTAGGAAGGAAAGGAGAGCGTGAAGCCATAGAATTGAAGAAAGGCAATGTTACAGGTAGAGGAGCAAGGCTGACTGGTTTGGACAGAGCACTGTTGTCCATCTTTCAAGATCAAGCTGGGAGTATAGATTTGCGGTAACTCTTTTAATAGCATTAGAAGAGCAGAGCAGTGTTTTCCCAGAATTAACTTTTCAGAATACTTTAATGTATCTTTCATACTACTGATTCCAGACTGTTGTGATCTTGGATTTTCTGATGTTTCAGCATATACTACACAGTATGCCATAGTCCTTCAGAGAGTGAGTTAACAACTGTGATCATGAAAACTGTTTTTATGTATTATGACACATGCAGATTTAGTGGAATTGAGAAAGTAATGAAAGTAATTCAAAGCCCAGTTCCATAACGAGTATTTAAAAAAAAACAACAAACTCATCCCTTCTCTTTGACCATAAAGGATTTACCTTTCTATATAATTTTTAAAACTTCCTCCATCTGAAAAGTTTTAAATCAAGAGAGATTAAACAACACAGCATTATAGCCTCTGTTAAAAGTTAGAATTTTTCCTATGTGCATAAAATACACTTGCCCAGTGCTCTAGAGCCATGAGGTTTAACTGTTGTAAAGAACAGGTCTTCCAAGAAATCTATGCAATGTAAACAGACAGAATTTCTTCAAGATCTAGCTATGCTTTTAAGAAAAGTCATGATAGATCACCATCTGGAAACCTGCATCAATAGCCAGCTCAGCAAATAAACACCATCTGTATATCAGTGCTTCAGACTGGTAGCCTCTGACTAAAGAGATTATTAGTGGTCCACCATATTTACACAACACCCCAGATATATTACATTATTCAGCCAAAAAAAACAACAACCAGGGGAAAAGCATTGTTTTTTCATTTTTACAATATTGGTGGAGGTCTGTCCCTGTCTCATTTCATTAAATTACAAACTCAAATTCTCCCTAATTCAATGTTTTTTGTTTGTAAGAGAAGAAGAACATTCACAAAACACATTTTTTTGCCTTTCTTTTTTAAACGGGCACTTGACAGGCTGCAAAGACATTTCAAAAGCCCAGCAACCTTACTATGGGAAGTATAATAGAATGGACAAGTAACATATCCATGAGAACAATGCTTAAAATTTAAAAAGCTGACAGAACACATACTACAATGACCTGGGTAGGTGTCATGATAAGTACAAGGAAACCAGAGTATAAATATGAACCACGGTATCTTTTTTAAAAAAAAATCATACCTTACAAAGTAACAGAAATTATGTTAAAACAAAAAATCAAGAAAAATAATAATTTGGTCTCTGGCAAATCTTCTTTAGGTTTAACCTCTGTTCCACCTCCACCACAGGCTTTAGGTGTAGGTTAAGAACCATCATTTCAGTCTTTTAGAATGTCTTTCTCTTTTAACTGCTAAAACTTAAATTCAAGGGGCTTTGAATGCTGTGGTATCAATTAGAGCCTCTGTCATATCAGAATGAACATGGAGGTTCACAGCTGATCTACAAAAATGCTGATCGTTCTTCAAAGACAAGATTCGGGCCTGTCTTACACCTCTTTCTTGGATTTCTTCATCTTTTAAATTTGAAACATGGTACTAAAAATGCAATTTTGCTTCTTTTTCTGTCCACTGTAGTAAGAAGGAATAGGGTAACCATTCGCACATTAAATAAAGCCCTTAAAAATAAATAAAACTAATCTCATTACAACTAAGAAAATTGTACAGTGAAGAAATGAGAAAACTAGAGAGAACCTGGAGAAGCTCCGTAATGTTTTAAAGTTCCACAAAGTCATAAAATGCCATAAAATACAAAAAAGAAGAAAATATTTTTATTGTTAGTTGCAGACATTGCATAATTTGCCATTCATTTGCCAGCAGTAGTGAAAAATATGCTGGCATTCTAGTAGTCAGGTTGTCAAAGTGACCTTTTTTAATGTCACATGTCACAGAATTTTATGTCACACTAAGACAACATGACAGGACAGAGCCAAGCTTTTCTAATGTTTCCCCTTCACCTTCTCAAAAGTGCTTGCATCCTAAAGAAGAAGATGAAGGTATGGTATATTGCTTGACAACAATCACTTTAAAGAGAAAGGTCACACAGCAAAACAGCTTGTGCGTTATCTTTTTTTAAAAAAGGAAACATTATGAAATTGAAATAAACTGGCAAAACAGTTGTGGTGCTTTAACATTAGGTGACAGGAACAAACTTGAAATGTCGGTGTTGGTTTGGAGTGTCACTCAGATGCTTTACATAGTTATCACTGTACATCTAACAAATGCAAACTAAATGAAAATGCCCAATTCCAGCTCCAGTTTTCAGTTGGTGACTGTGAGAACACAGAAGGACGTGGATTGTGCAAATAACAGATTCATTTTCAGAGACACACAATATGGCTAACTTTATCACAAAATGTGGAAATCAGCTTTCACATGTCCTGCTATTGACATTGAATAGATTACAGATACACAGATTATAAGAATTTCCATTTATGATTTTTCAGATCTTTTTGTTGTTGTATTTAAAATAGTAGGACTGAAACTATGACGTGAAGAAGATCCTTGATATAGTACTTAATTTTTCGTGTTATTCACCTCAATGTAAATGGGCAGCAGAACACAGTTAAAATGAATAAAGTTATAATAGATTTTTCCTGTTCTAAGTGTAACAGGCAGATGGTCATTTTTATCCATGATAACTATACCACATGTATGACCAGATCTTTAATTAGTGTAAATGTAGTTCATAATTCATGCACAGATGCATATTATACGTGTGTTGTCAAATTTCTGGATATAAACAGGTACAGCAGAGATAGCATACTTAATATAGTTTGCTGTTGTTTTCTAAACTTACCTTGTACTATTAAATGAATTTCTCTCACCAGGAAGAAAACTCATCCCTGTCCACATAAAAAAAACAAGGAATACTTTTAAAGGTTAGTTTCCAAAGAAAACAAGACTCATTTGATCTTGTTGCTGGTATTTCTGTCTGTGCCTGTATCCTCCTAGCTCTTCCTCCCAGGCCCAGCAGCTTTGGAACCTGCTGACCAATAGGTTCTGATACATGTGTCAAATACAAAGTGACTCCAGGAATGTCATACATTCCTACAAGTTTTGAGGAAATACAAACAACGGCAGAAACCATATCCAGTGTTCCTGCTGAGGGGATGAATACACCTTGGGTTCAACTCTCTTTAGAGTCCCAACGAGCTGAAAGGGAGAAGGTTGCTGTGAATACCCCAATGGTGGGAAGAGCTTCAGTCAGTACTGATGCTCTATTATGCACCAGAGAAGCCAGCACAAGTAAGAAAATTGGTTTTATTAGTTTTGCTGATAGTGTAACAAATTGTTAACTCTGGGACTGGGTATACTTTCACTTCATGTATAACACACTTTTCTTCTTTTCCTCCATTAAAGCCAGAAAGGCAAGATTCTCAGATAATTTAGATTACCAGCAGGAACTTCTTATCGAAAATAAGGATCTAGATCTTTTCTCTGGAAGGGTTTGAGTTCAAGTCCATGTTCCTTGAATGCCTTAAAGGATTATATAGTTGTAGGAATCCTTCCCTCAGACAGGGTATTATGTTCTCTGAGGGCAGAGACAGAGCAGACTTTTGTTCCTGTCCACTTGAATAAAAGCAAGAAGATGAGTCTCATCCCAACTGTATATCATACGAGGCAGGGAAGGCTGATCATCATTCTCCAGAGGCACGGACCACTGGGAGGCAGTAGAGGAGGAACCCAGAGAGCGGGAAATACCTGGGTGGCAACTGCTTGTTAACCAGACTGTCAGAGGAGCTGGACATGGTCTCTGTACCTCAATACTCCTGACTGATCCAATGGTGGGAATAAAACAACAACAACAAAATAAAATAAACCTAGCATGTAATTTATCTTTCCTCTGATTCTACTTGTTTTGCATTTTGTTTGTTTGGAAAGCCCTCTGATGATATATGTCTTAATCAAATCTTGTGGAAGTCAGGCTCATATGATCTTGATGCTAGAGGAGAAAATTGGAGCCCAGTAATGGTTAATATGAATAGAGTGTACAACTAGCAAAAAGCATAGATTTATCAAGTTCAGTATTAGCTCAATACATTAATTGTATATAGCATTTGTTTATGTTCAAAATACTATTGGAAAATTTATTTTATTATAATTTTTATCAAAAACCCCTGTTTTTTTGAGAAGAGAGGAAAAAGGCATTCAGTTTTTAATCTGCCAAGTTATGATGACCAAGTTATAGCCACAGCTGGGAGTGAAAAAGGTCAAAAGTTTTCAAAGTTCTCTCCTAAATATACAATCATGGCATTTTTATAGACTCATAGAATTGTTTGTGTTGCAAGAGACCTTTAAAGATCATCTAGTCCAACCCTCAACTTCTTTTCACTAGTTCTTTGATTGAAATTGTCATTCTCTGTTTCCTGTATCTGCTATCACTTCCCTTCCCACACAGCAGTTTGGGATGTTTACAAATGCTTAAACATTGCCAGAGCAGAAGCATGGAAATGTTTTTAAATCATAACAACTGGCTTCCAGCTGATATGCAAGCAGGGGTGCCTTCCTACACGTTTATCCTTATTCATCCTGTAATTATGGCAAACTGATTTAGTAGCTTTAAAAAGCACCAAAAAGAACCCTTTGCATGTGTAGCAAATAATTTCCAGGCTTTCAAGGGAGTAGGTTTAATGATGTTGATTGGAATTTGAACTCTGATATGGTAGTTTACAATAAAAAACTCAGCAATATAGTGAATTTGGGTAGTTTTATGAGTTGAGTAATTGCACTTATTTGGCTTATTATGGCACTAGGCTTGGCTAGATAAAGTTTTTAAAACATCTACTTTGTTTTTTCTTTGCTTTCCCTTTGGTATCTACATTTCAATATAGATTCTGTTTTATTTTGAAATCAGTGATACACTCTGGGGAAAGAGAAAAGCCATTGCAATTTTAAAAATTTGTACCAAATTAAAATTATTTGACAGTGGTTCAGCAAGAAGTCACAGAAGGCTGGATCTGTTTTTAAAAATTTGATTTCAGGAATAGATGTGCAGGGATTCTGAAGGCAAATCTCAGTGGATTTATTGATCTCAGTCCATTGCATGCCACAGTCTGAGCTGCAGATGAGAAAAGACTAGTGGTAGTGATTGCCAAGAATATCTTTTCTAGCTGATTTTTTTTTTTTTTTTTTTCCTGTGCTGGCAACATTGAACAGAAAAGGTAAATTAAATTAATAGTTTGAGTGTCCACAGGTATGTTCTCTCTGGTTTATTATGGAATTTCATGCCTGTCAGGACCATCAAGAAACAGCTCCAGGAATTATTTTATCACACCCTTTGCAGGTGGCCATGTTCCAAATATGGATATCTATAGAACAGATTGCAGAAATACCATTTAAAAATATGTTTTTACATTAGTGCCTGTAATGAGTTCACACGTTCAAACAATGTCTCTCCCTGTTCACTTTCATTAGGTCCTGAGAGCAGGAACTAAATAAATCTTGTGCTTTCCACCACCACTAATTCAGTGAAAACATGCCCTTGAAAGATGAGCAAACTAAGCACTAAATCAGTCCACTCCAACAGCCATGGCAGCCAGAAGCAGTACTGAAAAGGTATTTGTAACCTTCTTTGCAGAAACCCAACCGCACTTTGAGTGTTAGATTTGCAAGTTCAGGATCTGATTATAGCCTGGGTTGCTCTTATAAGAACCAGTTGCAGATGCAGCCTGACCGGTGTCCTCATACGTGTCCCTAGTGAGAAGGGTCCACCTTTCCCTCCTAATTCAGCTTTTATGTGCTCATCTGAGTCTCAGCTGCCTCAGGACTTGGATATTGTACTTCACTTGAGTGGGACTTGGAATTTCAAACAGCTGCTGGAGGCATAGCTTCATGCTTGCACGTGATTTACGAAGTGGGCAAAATGCAATGCCATTTTTTCCAGTTTTTGTGTCAGTCCCGACCTGTTTCTAGATTGTACTGTTTCTCATGTGTCACAGTTAAATCGTTTCCTGGTGATTTGAGGGGTTATTGCTCTCTCCTGGTGATATCAGCTCAGTTGCAATCCACTGAAGTGTGCAAGGCTTTTGAATATAAAGAGGTGCAAACTGCTGATAGGATGTTATCAGTGACTACTCCTCATATTCCCTCTTTGTTTGAACATTAGAGTGATATTTTGGCATTGCAATTTATCAAGCTCAGATTTTCCTTGGCAGATTTCTGAATTTGGACAAGGGGGAGCTAGAAAACAAAGGTGAGCTGAGACAGTATCTTACAGCATCTCTGGAATTCTTACTAGGACAATCTGTGCAGCTGTAAAACTCATGACAGAAACCAGAATAAAAAAAATAAAACAAACAACATAGTATGTCTTTGCATTATGAGTCCTGTAAAATCACTTTTTGGCCAATAATAACTTTCATAGAATCATAGAATCATTAAGGTTGGAAAAGATCTCTGAGATCATCTAGTCCAACCATCAACCCAAAACACCATGTCTACTAAACCATGTCCTGGAGTGCCACATCCACATGATTTTTGAACACAAAAAAACATACTCTGGGGAAATCTCTGTTTTCCTTTAGCCACAAGTGATAGGCTAATATTTTGACTACTACCTGACAAAACTCTTTTTCTTACAAGTGTTAAAATTTCAGAAATGAAAGCAACCTTTTTGATACTGCATAAGCAGAGTTTCATGAAATATATGTGTACTATTCCATTTCTTTCTAATAAAAGCATTTCCCAAATATCAGTGATGTGCAAAGAAGCAATGCACTGATTTCTGCAGTGTTGTTTTGAGTAATCATATCCAGCAATTCCTTGGTGGCTGAGGCTTTGCTTCAGTCTTTTGTAAGAGAGTTTTATCCTCCAAGTTTGAGAACGACAAGAAGACTGTTAGACCCTCAGGAAATAGGGCTTAAAGCAGTCACTCCTTTGTGTATTGGTGTAGCTTGGAGGAAGCTTCTGGCATGTCAGTAAAGCAAGCAGAATTGAATTATGCTGCCCTGAAGATGAGGGACTTGAATCACTAGAAGTGACTAGTGGTAGAAGGAAGGCGAAGATGAACTTGGAGGGTCCTGAATCAGGCCTTGATGCAGCAGGGGAAGAGGCAGGAACAAGGAAGATCAGTACACCACTGCAGTTAACCTGTGAGTGGTCTTCCTGCACACCTCAGCGTGATGATTGGCAGCATCCAGCAATTAATTTTTGGCATAGGTTAAGCATGACCAATCCTTTGCATTAAGTCTAAAGGGGACCCAAAATACATGAGCATTATGGTCCTGGTCCCAAAGACCCTAAAATGTAAATAGACTTTACTAACATTATTGCTCAACCATGAAGCACAGATAAATTTAAGAATTCTAATTTGTCATTCATGCTTTGTCACTTTAGTGTTTTAATTCTACAAGTGACATGAAAACTGTTCTCACTCATTATAACATAACTTGCACTGTAAGCCATCAAATACTTTTTAATATAAAATGTGACAAAAAATATGGTGCTGAAATTACACTGTAAATTTTGAACATTATTGTGACTTTTGTTTTCCTCCAAAGGTATTTGGATTCTTGTTTTGGCTTATTGCTACTTTACAGAGGAAAATGAAACTAAAAGTCACATACATTTCTCCCAGCCCCAATTTTTATAAGTGCTTTGGGTAAAGGAAAGAGAGTTCAGAATCAAAGAAAAAAAAAAGTTCATTTACTCCTTACTTTTTGTACTTGCATATGTATAGGAATTTTTACTTAAACAGCTGAAAGGCTGTACTGTACTTCATGTGCCCTTCCTGTTTCTCAAGCTCTTCCACTTGCAACAATCTGTGAGAGGCAGCATGATGTCATTATAAGCACAGAACAATTTTCTTCCTATTGGAAAGAAAAACAATGTTCCCCCTCAATGAAACAAAATTGAAGCTTTCAATGTTGCAAATAAAAAAAAATACATTTAAGTTGCTATTTATCCTTAATTACTGCAGATCTCTAAGAAGCAAGCAAGAGGTGTTGCATTTCGAAAGCGAATAACTTTCCTTAGTCTTTGTTCTATTAAAAACTGTGGGTTTGTTTTTGCTCCTTCCCACCATCTGCACAAGGGTTGTGTTTGTTTGTGTGCATGTGTATAGATTTTTTTTGTGATCCAGATGGAGCCAACATAGCACCTGGTGCTGTTTCAGATAACAGGATTGACTGGTCCCTGAACGTTTGTGGGTCAGGTATTTGTCACACCTGAAGTACCTAGGTAACTACCTGGGGTGACACTCAGTGTCTCATCAGCATTCAGAGCCAGTGCTGAAGTGGGGGAGGGAAGGGGTATGGGAGGAAATCACTCAGAAGTAAGACAAGATAAAAGGAGCATGCTGAGAAGAAAAGACAGCTGTTTCCTAATGGAGCTAGGGAGGAAAATGAAATGGCCTGTGGCACGCTCCCTCTGATCCATCCATCCTTCCTTCCCATGGAGGGAAGATGCCCTACCTGGTAAGTTGTCAGCCCTGTGATAGTAAGAACAGTCATAGATGCCTTACATTGCAGGTGGTTAAAAAATACTATCATCCTCCTTTGCAACATTTGCTATGCAAGCACAAGTGCTCAATAACAAATTTACACATATGCTATGAACTTTCTGTCTGAGAATGTTAGTTCCTTTCTCAAATCAGGACAATTTCTGCATGTTGTGTACAGTCAGTGTATGAGGTGTGAGGGGTTGCATCTGTCTCATGGGGCAGGTGAATGTTATGAGGAAAATTGAGTACTTAGCTGTTGACATGGTGATGTTGTTTTGACTGTAAATTACTTACTCTAAGGCTAACTCTATGGTTTCCTAATGGCTGCCTGAACTGGAGGTCCAAGTGGGGGTGAACAAGCTGAGACTGAAACATAGTGGGGTCTCTGTGGTCTCCAGCGTAGTCCTTGCTAGAGCAAGTACCTTTTCATCCAGCTTGGGCATCAGGGATGTTGCCATTCCTTGGCAAAGCACAGCTTTAGCACCTGCAGTTTATGATATTGTAGCTGTACTGTATTGTATTCTTACGATATGCTCTCCTTGGGCATAAATTTATTGTTGGCCACTGAGAGGTTTGCTGCTGCTGTGAAAATCAGTGTCCTGCCTCCAGCATCAGGCAAGCTGCCTTCCCTACAAATGGCACCTCTGAGGAAAGCTTAGATTTCTTTTCTAGATGATGGTCAAGGAGTTATCCAGGATTTTTAGGTGGATGAATGATCTAGAACCTGCTGATCTGACTTGCTTGATTTGACACTCATAAGTCTATGGGGCCAGATGGGATCCACCCGAGAGTACTGATGGAGCTGGCAGAGGAGCTTGCCAAACCACTCTCCATCATTTATCAGCAGTCCTGGTTAACAGGGGAGGACCCAGACGACTGGAGGTTTGCCAATGTGACGCCCATCTACAGGAAGGGCCAGAGAGAGGATCCAGGGAACTACAGGCCTGTCAGCCTGACCTCGGTACCAAGGATGATTATGGAGCAGTTCATCTTGAGTGCGCTCAACAGGCATTTGCAAATCAACCAGGGGATCAGGGCCAGCCAGCGCGGGTTCAGGAAAGGCAAGTCCTGCTTGACCAACCTGATCTCCTTCTATGACAAGGTGACTCGCCTAGTGGATGAGGGAAACAGAATGGATGTTATCTACCCGGACTTTAGTAAAGCCTTTGACAGTGTCTCCCACAGCATTCTCCTGGAGAAGCTGGCAGCTCATGGCTTAGGCAGGGTGCACTNGGGTCTAGAGCACAAGCCTTATGAGGAGCGGCTGAGGTAACTGGGGCTGTTCAGTCTGGAGGAGAGGAGGCTGAGGGGAGACTTTATTGCTCTTTACAACTTCCTGAGAGGAGGGTGTAGTGAGGAGGGTGTTGGTCTCTTCGCCCAAGTAACTAGCGATAGGACGAGGGGTAATGGCCTCAAGTTGTGCCAGGGGAGGTTTAGATTAGATATTAGGAAAAACTTCTTTACTGAAAGAGTGGTGAGGCATTGGAACCAGCTGCCCAAGGAGGTAGTGGAGTCACCATCCCTGGAGGTGTTCAAAAAATGTGTAGATGCGGCACTTTGAGACATGGTTTAGTAGTCATGGTGGTGTTGGGTTGACGATTGGACTAGATGACCTCAGAGGTCTTTTCCAACCTTAATGATTCTATGATTCTATAAGTCTATGAAAAAGCGATTGGAGAGCTGTGTGTAACCTCCTCATTACTAAATTAGTCTAACTATTCATTCTCTGTGAGCCTGATAACTTGCTTTCTGGCTGTAAAGAGAGATCATCGACTGGGAATACGTGTTTCTTTGTGACTGAAATTAATTTCAGCTCCACAAACAGAGAACCTAGTATTACTTGAACATGGCAGCTCTGTCCTTACTCTTTTTGTATGGCTTTGTTAAGGCTTTTCTAGGCTGTAGTGAGTGCATGTAATGAGTACATATTATTGAGCAGATGAAGATTAAGAACTTGCTGCTTGTGCTGCATAAGAAGGGAGGGCTTTAAATCTGAAAGAAAATGTCCATGAAAATAGAAAAAATATGAAATGAAAATAACTAAAAAATTATTTCAAAGGAGGGAATAAGGTTTATTGTCTGCAAAAATGAAAACCTTTTACAGTAGAGACCCAGCAGTGCTGAGCTTACTGTGAAATGCAAAACCTGCAGGAAACACTGAATAGTGGGCAGAATTAGGACCTCAGTGGAAATAGCTTTCAATCTCTATTCTCAGATTTGCCATATTAATTAAATCTATAATATGTTCTGTAAAAAACAAAGAGACTCATGCTGTATGTTAGCTAGGACAACAGAGTGCCTAGTTTCACATGAAGTGTCAAATTAGCTTTAGTGTGTCCGAATTTTACCTCTGGGGAAAATGTGCTGCAATCACAAGCTAGTAGGGCACAGGTCATCTTGTGTGTATTCATAACTACACAGGGCTGCTGTTCTGACAATGTAGTGCAATATGCTCATATTTTTGTACTTGCTGTGAGATATTAAGTCTACCAAATGTACAAGGAGCTGTCTTCAAATAAAATAAATACTTTAGCATGTCAAAAATTTTAGGGTTGTATAGATGCTGGGGTGCAGAATTTATGGCAGCAGAATTCAGATTTAAGATAAAGAACTGGAAGTATTGAATGCAAGAGCATATAATCTCTTGGACCACATGAATAAAAGACATATGTGATATTGTTTTGTTTAAATACAGAAAACAACATATGCCTTGATGATTGCATAGGACTGATTTATTTTCATTGTATTATATTCAAATTCTGCAAAATTCCCATGTAATTTAAGGGTCATATGTTCTTTCCTTGTTTGTGGGAAGTTTTGTGTAGTTAGACAAATGATCTATCACAAGATTTGCTTCAGTTTGTCACAATGCCTTTAATATTTCTGTGTTACTGAAAATAATATAATGTCTACAAGACAACTGTAAAGAATTAGCTGTTTAAATTGGGCTCATGTTTTAATCCCTTAGAACAGGTAAAAATGCAAGACATAATCAGTCAAGCCACAGAAACATAACATGACTAAATTTCCAATTTAAAAAGACATGAAGTACTTTGAATTGTATTTTAAAGGGTCTTTGGAAAACCACCATTTTGTAATTACAAGCTCAAAACCGCTCAAAATAGTTAAATGACATTTTCTTTCTTTTTATTGTCCCACCTCCCCTGCCCCTCCGTCTTTATCTCTTGGACTTATAGTTGCAGCCCTGTTCTTGAAACATGGCTAAAACATGAGCTCCACAATCGTCCCCACCTTACAAAAACTATCTGTTTTTAACTGCTTCCAGCATGATGCACCTGCAGTTGCAGCATCATTCTTCGATTTGGGGATTTTGTTGGTTTAGGGTTTGGTGGGAAGTGAGAAGAAGAGTGAATAAACATGCTTTGTTTTATTATTGTCTAGAAACCAGCCTGCAGACCAGGCTTCATTAGGAAGCAAGGAGGTTGAAAAGAGCTGGCTGCAGCAAGTTAGTTGTTGCCTAGTGACACCATCAGACCTATAAGCTCAGCCTTAACTCCAGCTCTCTTAACCCTCTAGTGTCCAGAATCTGCATTTTATTACTGGACAAATCCTGTTTTGACCAGTAAAGAATCTACATTTTTAACAAAAACAGTACTGTACCACTAGATGCCAGTAAAAATCAGAGAGAGAGAGAGATGGGAGGCTTGAAGTGAAATTTAAAAATAGTTAATTCTTTAACAGAGGACATAGGAAATTGTTTATGTCCTCTTCCAGCACAACTGAACCTGGAAATGCCATAGAAATGTAACATGTAAAAATAAGTGTGAGGCTAGTTTTGCAAACACCTTGTCAATGAAAGATGAAGGGAGCATTCCCTCCTAGGCTCTGGCTTGACTCCTGATAACTGATAGTACATATTTCTCTCCTAGTCATATATGTGATAAATTCTTTTCTGTAGTTTTGTTGCTTGGTTGTAATGTGCCCATTGTTGATGAGGGTGAAATTCCTTTTTCTTTTGTAGAAACTAGAAAACTCACTCAAATCTCTCCTAATTAATGAGCGAGATGTCCATTTGCTGACAATTGCCAGAGGAAGGTTACAACTCAGAGGCATTGTATCTATGCTTCATAGAGACACCAGTATTTTTATAGGATTTACTTTCATATCATAAAAACTTAAATAACTTCAGGTTTTGGTATTTTTACTGTTGATTTAGTTTCAGTTTTTCTACTAAGCTGTATTTTGAAAGATTGTAGAACATTTAGAAACTCAGCAAAAAGTTTATAGCTCAACTGCCATCTCTCCCCAAACGAATATCTTTGAAAGTGATTTTTAGCACTACTAACTGTTGCAGCAGTTAGATTTGGAAATTCTTTAAATTTGAAATAAAAACCCACACTGTTAGTGTAAGTGAAGTCTTTCAATCGGTTTTGAAAAAGCAACAAGACTTAGAAAATCTCTCTTCTGTTGGAAAAATACATACTAGATGCATACAACAAAATGCAAAATTAGGGGTCAAAGGTAGAGAAATGTACTGATTTGGATTCCCTTTTACCTATCAGTTCCTATTTCCTATAGAATACCTGAGTTATTCTATCACTCTGCTTTAAGGTAGTTGGCAGTGAGGAGCCAACAGGCCACATGCCCTCTGTACCTACAATGAGGTTAATGTCTGCTCTCCACCACCTTCTTTGAGCCTCTTCCTACAGCCTCCTTTGGCCTGAAGTGCATTTTCCTTCTCCCAAAGGGCAGAGGACTTTGCTCCCCACATGCCTCTCCAATTGCCATTCTCCACCATTTCTTGCTCAGCACCTAAACAGAAAGAAGGTTTCTGACCTTGCTAACAGGACGGATGTGCATGAAATGAAAAAACTTTCCAAGGCGTTCTGTGGGCCAGCGGAGCTTTCAGGTGTTCACGTGTAATATGTATAATCAGCATTTGGGTAGAAATGATTTGCAACTGGGTAGAAAGGACGGGATTGCTGTTTAATTTTTTGTTTTGCTTTGTTCTCCTGAAAACTTCGTTCCCCTGCAGGATTATTCAGGAAGAGGGGGTTTCACTGGCTTTCCAAAGTATGGAGAGGTGAATTTCTGGTCTCTGCCTTACTGCTGGAAATTTCACAACTGAGTTACACTAATACTGTGCCAGAGTTAAAAAGCCACACCAGCTCAGATCAGGAAGATACGCAGTGGCATTGATTTGGTGGTATAGCTGAGATAACAAGTGTGGGTTGGACATAGATAACTTTAGAAAACTTAAGCTGGGAGCAATAGGGAAGACAAATTTTTGAACCCACCCCAAACCTGAAAATCCAAAGTTTTGGCCTAGGCTCACTGAAAAGTGAAATATTTCTCAGTCTAATTTTTAATAGAATTACCTGACCCAAGGTCTCTGAGCCTTCTGTAACCTAATATATTTCACACAGATGCCAATTAAACATGAAAGAAGAGATGAACTGAAACTTCTGCTTCATGAATTTTATTTTCTGCTTTTGTAGCCTGTTCCTTTTTGGTAGCTGCTGGTTAGCAATTAAAATGTGATTAGCATAGAATGGTAACTGTTAATGTGGAAGCACTGAAATTCTTTGTCCCGGTGATTGCTTTCTCATTAGCGGCAAGAATAATTGTATTTTAACTGCTAGCCAAAGCTTAGGAGCCACGGAATGCTGAAGTTTCCTTTGAAATCATGGAAATTGGTGATTTCTGTGTCATAGGATTTAAACCTACAAAAGGAGCAAAAATGTTTTTCAGCAACTGACAGGCAGTCATTAGAGAGGAGAAGTGAAGACAATTTCTAGGCAATGGGACAAGGCCATTCAACTCCATAGGGGTTAATATTCCAGGAAAGATAGAATGGGTTTTTTTAACTCCAGAAATCCTGTGACCTACAGACATCAGATAGGTTGCTAGATGTTCAGGAAGTCAGTAGAGTATCATCCAAAGGACAGAGAACAGTTGATAGAGGTTGTATTTCTAAAAGAGAGATGGAAGCATTAGTATTGTTATGCAAAGCAATGTACAATTTCATTTGGAGTGTTTTCTTCATGGCTGGTCATCAACAGGGATAAATTCACATTAGAGTAAGCGTAAAGAAGACCTACTGACAGAACATAGGGATGAAGAAAATTTTTTAGGAAACAATACTAGAAGAGTGTGGTTGGTTTAATTAATTAGAATAAATATGTCAGGGAAGGGGGAAATACCATTGCCTTCTCTAAAGAGAGTAATGTGAAAACATCAGGGAGAATGAAACGCTGTTTAAGCTAAAGGAAAGCATCAATACAAATTGATCCCAAACACATTTAGCCTGGAAACTGGAAGAAAGCTTCAAGGCATCAGCAGAAGCAAAGTTCTGAAACAGCCTTTCAAGAGAAAGCAGTGTGGAGGCGAAAGAGATCTGTATGGTGCTTCCTCAGTCTATAAAAAAGATTATATGTCGTGTTTGCTTTCTAAAGCAGAAGCCAGCTATGGGTTACACAAGGATGTCCCTTCAACTTCCACTTTATTCTGAATAATCTTTAAAGAACTGTTGTGTGAACTGACTGAAAGTATACTGTAAGGTGACCAAAGGTATTTCAGGTTAAATAACACATTTTCTTTATTTTAAGTGCAAGAGTGAACATGGTAAATGTTCAAGAGAGAAATTACTGGTTAAAGTAATGGAAAGAGTTGGATACTAAATATATGCAGATTATATAATTGTTAAATAAGTAAATTCTACAACTGTTGCAAATTTAATACATGACTTAAATGTTTCCATCTTGAGGTGGCTTTCTAAAGAACTTACTGACATGGATCTGTATGTTAAAAAAAACCCCAAGTTGATTAATCAAGTAACTTCAGTATTTAACTATAATTTTCCAATTAGGTATTTTGCTCTTTGTCATGAATATTTTCCCCCTTTCCTTAGCTACATGAAACATTAATTTGAAATAGGAAATAATCTTTATGTCCTAGAAAAACTACAATTTAAATTTTCTTCTCTCATGCTGTAATAAAGTATCTGTAGGATATATATCTGAATCTACACTGGGCTGGTTTGTGTGTGTCATCCCAAGTTTTCCCCCCACAATATTTAAATAAATTACTACAGTTATCTTAGATTTTAAAACAAAACATCATTTTGAAACACAAATTTCTTTTTAAAAATGGGCCATTTGGACAGGTTCAGAACACCTTTTTTAAGGAAGGAAAAAAAAGTAAAGATTAATCCGTATCAAGCTTTCAAAGTTTGTTTTACAAATTAGTTTATTCCACTGAAATACCATTTTCATTGCACAGTTGCTAACTGGCTCTATCTGTATCAGTGAACAACTCATTCCTCAAATAGTTCTGCATTTTTTATTGTCTGGGCCATCTGCTGTGCTGTGAGCAGCTACTATTTTGAGCCTTTTCCCTTTAAGTACAAGTTTCAAATTAAATTAAGCTTTTGTAAAAGCTGAAATTATTGCCAAAGCATGTTCGTAAGTATTGAATGCGCTTTTGTGTTGTTTTTTTTTTTTAAAAAAAAAAAACCTTTTCAGAAATTTTGGGCAGTAATGATAGCACATCCCTTCTAATGATAGCAGCATGATGGACGTCCTGAACTGTCTCTGAGGATGCATTTTAATAAGCTGGTTACAAATCATTTGTTAAAAAAAAAAAAAGTTAGCTGAAAATAATAAAACAAATCTTGAAAAAGTGTTGTGGTGAAAACCTACCAAAGACTCCAGTTATTCATGGTATCATTACCATAATAAATATAAAGCAGAGAAATTAAAGTTGCGGTAGCAATAGCCATGCACATCTGATGGCACCCAGGCATTTGCAGGCCTGCATGCCTTCCCACACAGCTAGTAAGTCATCTCTGATGAAGATCTTTGACGGGTGTAGTGAATGACACATGAGGAATGCATGGAGTCCAGTGCCAGCTCTCTGGATGATCTACCACTAGTAATACTGTTAATATCACAGCTTGCAAGGGGGTGTCTACATTGCCCAGTTTAGTGATGTATGGGGACGGGTAAGCCTGTCCAGATACTGGAAGTGTTATATAGCCTTCTGAGTTTGGCACTTGGCCGGACCTAATTTATCATCCTTCTTTTGCTCAGCACTCTTTCCAACATCTGGATGAGTTCAGGTACATGGCAGAACACTGAGTGGTGCAGACACATTAATAGTAAGAAAATCTTTTTCACCAAATGTAGAGACCAAATAAAGATATGGTTTATAGGTGCAGGAACAGATTGACCACAACAGGTCCATTTAGGCAGAGGAAGGAATAAGATAAAACAAAGGACAGAATTCCAGCCTCTAATATGAGTCAGTTAAGTTTCAGGTTTGACATGTTGTATTTTAGGTCAAAATGGTAAGCTAGTAACTAGTTTTAGCTGTGATAAAGTAACATCATTGTCTAATTCCCACTGGTGTAAGTAGACAAATTTTCTAATTTCAAAGCCATTCAACTGGACTGGGGTTGTTCCAGTAATGCCAGTAACTCTGGCTGAGAACTGGGATTTAAGGTCCCTCGTACCCTCATTTTAACATACGTCTTAATGTAGCATAAAACACAAACTTTACTTTTCAGATTTTGTTCCCTAATTCAGCTGTAGGACTTAGAAGTCTTGATTTTTGCTACTGCTAGTTGTGTAGTCTCTCTGTGGGATGTTTCAAATAGAGGATAACATCCTCTGTTCTTTCCCCTTCCTTTGCACTTCCCAGTTGCATCTAGAGGTAAAGTGGGAAAACCTGCACCTGCGTTCCAAGAAATGACTGGTAGATCTGATAGTGTATGTGAAATAGCATGGAGGTTTTGGTATAACTGTTGTAATGGTTTTTGTCTGAGATATCTTATCATATCTGGATATGAATTTGAAAGTTAAATTAGTATTTGCTTTTAGTTTTTCGCTAATATTCCATGTTAAAGGTAGGGTGGCATAAGCAGTTGTTCCTAGCCTGAAACTGAGGAAAATGTACGAGTTTGCCTGCTTACCATTGGAAATGGGTACTCGTGTAGCTATGCAGCACTTGTAACCAGAAGAAATGCTCAACGTAAATCACACTTATGGTTAATGTCCAACCCAGGAGTAAAATGATGTCAGCAGAATTGTTTTAATGAAAAGTGCTTGTTTTTCTGAAAGCGTTTTATTTTACTACAGGTTCCCTTCAGATTTCTTCAGTACATATATGTGTGTTGATTGTGTTCTATTTGATACATTAATCTAAAACTCAGTAAATAGAGTATATCCAGCAGTTC
This sequence comes from Scopus umbretta, assembly GCA_013400535.1. Classification (NCBI taxonomy): domain Eukaryota; kingdom Metazoa; phylum Chordata; class Aves; order Pelecaniformes; family Scopidae; genus Scopus; species Scopus umbretta. Next base: position 17,763 of record VZTL01010248.1, read on the forward strand.
TTCCCTTACTTGAAAGCTTGAAGATTAAAACCGTGAATTACCTAAACAATATCAACTAATGCTTCTTTTAGCTGTCTATGAGCACTGAAACATAGTGTTAATTTATCCCTCACTACTTGAAAACTTAATGCATTGTGACTTGGTTTATTTGCCCCATTTGTGAAATTGTCATTGAATGTTTTGCAAATAAAATGCTCTGTCATTGTGATTTCAAGAACTTAGTGATGTACAAAAACATAACATAATTTTATCTATTTACTTGATATATAAGACAAAAAAAATCCCAAATGGGAAAAATATACTAACTAATGTGCTACTCAGTAAGTCTATACATATAAGTATGTTAAAGTACTTCAGCATTTGTCAGTAACACAGGGGAGATCAGTGCATTAAATCCGCTAAGTGCCAGGGTGTGGTTTTCTTGCTAGTATCTCAGCTCTATTAGTGCTGTTGTCTTGCTCTTCACATCTAATACTGTTGTCGGTACTGTTGTTCCACCCACACCTGTTGTAGCAACATGCACCTGTTTCTTCCAAAAGCCTGCGTCTCTTAGCACTTCATCTGCTTCAAAACTTAAGGAGGTGTGGTACATGTCAGTATTTGAACAGGTAGCTGTTGAAGAAAATCAGCACTTCTGCTGTAAGTAGAACTATTTGGTTTATAGGTGACTCTTAAATACTTGTGTTTCTAGACCTGTAGACTCCATCTGAATGACGAAAACTCAGAGAAAGCAGTGCCTGCTAAAAGCACCCTTACCCCATTTTGGCTGATGCTGTGGGGCTCTAATTGGAGGGATTAACTAGTCATCCACTAGCTTTGCATTTTGTGATAGTCACTAATTCTTTGATTTTGCATCAGTTCCAGCTACTGCAATTTCTTCAAATGCTTCAACATTTAATTTTAAAGGTATCCTGGCAGAATAAACACTTCTTCCTGATGATAGCTTGAAATCATGATAGAAGTCATTGGCGTTGTTAATGTTATATATTGTGTAAGATACTAGTAATTATTACTGGGTTCTGGCAAGTTATGTCTTGTCCCATCTAAATGCATCGTACTTTAGCAAGCACCTTAGGTCTTAAAAAATGAGTTATTACATATTTTCTGTGCATAAATCTGAATGTGAGTCAAAAGGGAAAGATACGGATTTTGGGACTGTACAGCAGAAAGAGGGAGCTCTTCCTATTGCCTGTTTCTCATGTGACCTGTTAGTCTCCAGGTTTCCTTTCTGTTTGGCTGTTGTTTTTGAGAGATAATGAACAGATGATATCTAAGTAGATAGCAATGAGTGGCCCTTGACAGCTTTATTATGGCTATTATGTTATGGTACATTAAGTTTTTAATGAAATAAAATATGGCAGATTGCCAAATTATGTGATGATAATTTCAGGAAGCTGTAAACAGGTTACTCAGTAGTTCATAATTGGTGCAGGTAATTTAACATTCAAGAAACTTCCACCCACTGATAGTAATTAAGATTGTGTTTTGGCTATGTGCGTTGATTATGAGTATCTGATCAAGAGAATCTCTCTTTTTCTTTCATGTGGTATTTCACGCTTAATATTTTATTCTGCTGGGACCAAATCTTGCCTTTTGTTTCACATCATGGTGTGTATCAATGGAAAATATTGTAACAACAGGTAATGTACCTGTGAATAAACTCACTACATGTGACTGGAGTTTTACTGTCGGAGAGAGCTGTGCTGCTTCTTAAAATGAAAATTTCGTTTATGGGGCTGCCTGCTGGAGAGCAGTCATCTGGAAAGGACACCTTTCAGGTCTAGTCTGGCCAAAATGAAGCCTTCAGCTCTTCTAAATCTTGCATTAAGGTTGTGTGGGAGAAACTGGCCAACACAGAGGCTTTGTAGGGATGCTGTTAAAATAACCAGAAAACACAGGAGCTTCCTGCCTGCCGAGGGGCCCACGTGGAAGCCGTCTGCAAAAGGGCTGGTGGCAAGGTGCCAGAGCCAGACTGATCTGGAGGGAGCGTCCCCAAGGATGCGGCTTCAAGGTTGCTGATAGCAGGGAAACCGAGGCAGGCTTGAGGCTGGGCAAATGGCACATCTGAGCTGACACTCACAGTCCAGACCACCACCCCAAACTGAACCCCAGGGATACCAGCATTGGTATTGCTAGGCTATCCCGCGTGACCCAAGTTGGGGTAGAAGGTAACTGGGTTACCGCACCGGAGCATCCTCTGCCTCCCAGACTCGCGTAACTTGCTGGAGTTGAAGCTCCTGCTGGGAGAAACAGTGCTGCCATGTTGCCACAGCAACGGCAGGGACCTGTCAACACCTCTCTTCCTAATAGTGACAAATGGTACTTATTACATCAGCACTAATTTCATCCGATCCCTTTCAGATGAAGATACTTAGTCCTTGCTGATCAAATTGTGTCGCTGTAATTACTGAGAACAGACCTTATTAAATGACAGCGCTCCTTACTCATTGCCTCGTCTCATGCTGAAGCTTATCACTTTCCCCATTTCCCTACTTTTGGTGGTGCGCTTGGCTGCCCTCAGGGCATGCTCCCCATCCGAAAGCAGTGACATTTCGCTTAGGTTGCAGAGAGTGTAGGTGATGGGTAGGAGGCTGCATCTGGTTCCTGTATTTTAATATATATGAAAAAATTAGAGCTAGACCTTCACGGAACATGAAGCAAGACTGTTAAATGCATGTGAGGCTGCATGGTCCTTGCTACAAAAAGGAAAAGTACTTGTCTACATGTTTGTGGAAAGTAGCGTAACTTTAGGTTAGGCTAACTGTAGTTACTGGAGAGCACATGCTGCTGTTATCTTCTTACTGCACTACTTGATGTTCCAGGTTTAACAAAAGACTTTCTACAAGTGCATCGAAATAAGTACAGAAAAATACCTAAGGAGGAGAAATTTAGACTGGAAATTCAGAGGATGCAAGCCTACGCTCTGCCATTGACTTGCAGGCCAGTGTCATGTGTACAATTTTCCTCCACCAGCTCCTAACCACACAGAGCTCTCCCTCATCTGCAAAGGACTGGAAAGTCCTACACAGTGAAGACAGTGATTTGCAGGGCATCAGGAAGCTCCACTCACAGATCAGGACCCCCTTGTCACACACAAATTTGAAAAGATGTGCTCTGTCCCTGTGGACTTTCAAATTTAAATTGGGATTATGGTTTTCCTTCTGTGTCTGGTGGTGTTCGATGCAACTGTTTCTTTCTAGCGTGCAGGTTCACTTTTTGATTTTTTTCCAGAGTTGGGATGGCAGGTTTTAGTTAGATGCCCTTCTGCTTCAGAATAAACAAAGTGGTGAAGAGAAGCAGCCTTTAGAAAAGCTTGGCCTTTTGTTGTGCACAAACTGGGGGGAAAGGGAGGTTAAGCAGCATCCAAGTTAACACTGAGATTCTGATGCTGTTTTGAAAAAGATGAGTCTGAACAAAGCGTGACAAGTTACACAGAAAGTTACAGAGCAAAGAGAATTTTAAATAAGAATGTCTTTAATTTCTGTCATTGCTTTTAAAAGGAGAATTACTTCTCTTTTACAGATGCCATATGACAATGTATGTGCAACTATTATTTTTCACAATGTTATCACCTTGGCATTATACAAAAAATTCAAGATTACTTTAGTATTATTGCTTGGTCATCTCATTAATTGACCAAATCATGAAAGACTTCTATTTCTGTGCTTTCCAAGCCTATATAATTCCAAATATCGCTTAAGGGATAATAATGTTCATTTTATTGTTGTATAATAAATAAATAATAACAAATCCATTCATCTTATCATCACCAAAAATCAGAGAAAGTCATAAGGAGGATGAATGTAAATTTAAAATCATGGCAACTAGTTTATGTCACAGCTAGCAAGAAGTGGGAGATACTGAAAGAACTCCTTCCCAGGGTGTAGATAAGAATATCCTTGCTCATTTCAACATTTATCGGAGACCTTTTAGCAAAGTTATAGTTTGGTACAACTGCAAAGTGTTTAGTTTGGTTCAGGATGAGAAATTATCTGTGTCTGCCATTTAAAGGTTAAAGGCTGATGTTGGTTTGGTTTTGTTTTTTTTTTTTTCCCAAATTTACATGGGGGCTTGGTCTTTTCAGAGACTTAGAATAGAATAGACTATTTCAGTTATAAGGGACATACAACAATCATCTAGTCAACTGCCTGAATAATTCAGGTTTGGTCAAAAGTTAAAGCATATTATTAAGGGGATTGTCCAAATGCCTCGTAAACACTGGCAGCTCTGGGGCATCAACTACCTCTCTAGGAAGCCTGTTCCATTGATTGACCACCCTCTCGGTAAACAAATGATTCCTAATGTCCAGTCTGAACCTCCTTTGGTGCAGCTTTGAACCATTCCCATTTGTCCTATCACTGGATACTGGGGAGAAGAGCTCAGCACCTCCCTCTCCACTTCCCCTCCTCAGGAAGCTGTAGAGAGCAATAAGGTCACCCCTCAACCTCCTTTTCTGCAAACTAGACAAGCCCAGAGTCCTTAGCTGCTCCTCATAGGACATTCCTTCCAGCCCTTTCACCAGCTTTGTTGCTCTCCTTTGGACATTCAAGGACCTTCACGTCCTTCTTAAATGGTGGGGCCCAGAACTACACACAGTATTCAAGGTGAGGCTGCACAAACACTGAATACAGCGGGATAATCACATCTTTTGACTGGCTGATTATGCTGTGTTTGAGGCACCCCAGGATGCGGTTTGCCCTCTTGGCTGCCAGGGCACACTGCTGACTGCTGTTGAGCCTGCTGCTGACCAGCACCCCCAGATCCCTTTCTGCAGGGCTGCTCTCCATCCACTCCCCTCCCAATTTATACTTGTGCCCAGCATTACTCCATCCTAGGTGCAGAATCCAGCATTTGGACTTGTTAAATTTCATCGCATTAATCATAGCCCAATGCTCCAATCTATCTATGTCCTTTTGCAAAGCCTCTCATCCCTCAAGAGAGTCAACAGCAACTGCCTTTTTGGTATCATCAGCAAACTTGCTAATGGTGCATTCAACTCCTGCATTCAGATCATAGATAAATATATGGAACAGAACTGGCTCTAGAATTGAACCCTGAGGAACACTGCTGGTGACTGGTCACCAGCCAGATGTAGCCCCATTCACTAGAACACTTCGAGCTCTGCCGTTCAGCCAGTTCTTCACCCAGTGCACTGTGAACCCACTCATCCCACAGTCAGACAACTTGTCAGAAGGATGCTTTGAGGGACAGTATCAGAAGCCTCACTAAAATCCAGAAAAACTACATCCACTAGGCAGGTGACCTTATCATAGAAGGATATCAAATTAGTTAAACAGGACTTTGCCTTTGTGATCCCATCTTGACTGTGCCTGATGATTGCATTATTCTTTAAATGCCATGAGGCTGGTGTAAATGGGGTAAGGGAGAGAACTTGATGTTTTCAAATGTCTTGGAGAGAGAAGCAGCTGTGTTTTGTAATAGGTCAACACTTGCAGAACTTTTATGTAGCTCATTTTCATTCATGTTAAGGAAATTCTCTTGTAAGTAAGTGTACAAATATTGCAGTTTGCTGAATACCATGCACAGATTCCATGCCTACCATGCAAATTTTTTTAATCTTCATTTAATTACTGGAAAGTAACAGTGGTATTTCAAGGCAATGACATTTGGTTGGTCCTCTGGGAAAATGCGGCCACAAATCATCTTAACACAAGAATAGGTCAAATGGTAATAATCAAGTCCTATTCATAACTCATTGGCAATAGACTATTCTGAAATTGCTACCTGATATAGAACTAATGCCTCATTAATCAGAAATACATCAATCTAGGAACACTAGTTATGTCAGCTGGAATTATGAATGAGATTACAGGGAATGCCATGTACAGTGTTACATTTAAGTAGATGCAGTCTTGTGTAGTGTTGTACATGCTTAGAGGACTTGTGTTCATCATGGAAATGTGGTATGAACCTAAAAGTATGCAAAAAATGTGTTGTGTGAGAAAGGAAGCTATGCAGCTTTACACAGATAGTATAAATTGCCTAATAAAGCAACCCTCTTCAGGTTATCTTACAACATGGTGAATGACTCAATTGCAAATGAGTGTATCCCAAAGTCCTCCCTGTGGTAGAACTCACATTGGAGAAAAGGGAGAGCTTAGCTAGAGCAGAAAGGACCTCAGGACTATATTATTTATATACACACATACATGCACTCTAATATATATTTGCCTAAACTGGCATGCATGTAGGCCAGAGTTTGCTTTTTCTGTGCTTTGGGCAGCATGCAATTGAGCTCTTGTACACGAGCCAACCACCTACTGTGTTCACATATGCTGAGTCTAATTTAAAATCCTTAACCATTGAGCAAAAGTTGATCTCCAGGTTCAGCAAAATTATGCAGCTACTAGTCCAAAGGGAGTGTAAGTCCAGATATCTTAGAATATAGGTAATACTGATTTTTACATGTGATGGACTACACAGTTGGACTGTGGGAATGCTAGTTCTGAAACCATTTAGATGGTCAATGCTTCAGACCCAGCTCTGAAATATACCTCTGATGTCCCTTAAATATGAAACATGCAACTTATAAGTGTGTATTTCAAGCCAGAAAGTTGCATTTTTTGTCAAGGCCTTAGACAAATAACCCTGCCACCCACCCCCCCC
>VZTL01010251.1:1798-21858 GCA_013400535.1 Scopus umbretta
TAAATGGAAACACTTTGCCCACAGCTAAGAACAGACTTTGAACTTAAATGACAAGTTGCTTCCAATAACTTTCCCAGTGACTAAACTGCCAAAGCTTGCCGATTTGTCTGATAGTATCTGCAATTATTTTCTCTAGCAGCTGCGCTTGACTTTGACATACACTGACACTGTGATGCACACACATCACAGACAGAGCAGTGGTTAGACAAAGCAAAAAGGAAGAAAAAGAGAGGAAAAAAGGAAGAAAAGAAAGAAAGAGGGAAGGAAGGAAAGAGAGGAAAAGAAAAGTGGGTGAAAGCTGAATCACTTTGAATCACTTATGGCCATCAGTAGTCATTAATAGAAATTGCTTTCTAAGAGATCTGGCTCAAGTGATTCCCTTAAATATCACACAGTTATCTACCAAATGATCTGAGGCAGGGGAAGGAAAATAGGCAGAAATATCTGGTATATTTATGTACATGCTTTTGTTTCTATGTGCAAAGAATATAGGAAAATGCATTGAGGCAAATGCTTCCTGGGTATAAGTATTTGTTTTGATAGAGTTGTTCTTGGGATCCTTTTACTTACTTAAATAAATGTTTTGAAACTTAAATATGTTAGATTAGGACAGGTATCTTAAACCACAGGTAACAACAAGGTCTAATAGAAATAATATTGATCAAGAAATATAGATTATATCAGTTAAAGCTATTTAAGGGGTAGGAAAAATAATGTTTCTGTTCATGAATTCACCTTTCAGACCATCTACTGCAACTGGAGAGAAAATATTAAAGATATGTTTCCCATTTATTGCAATTAACCTTAGCATGATCCTATTGCTTGCTTGTGTGTTGTCTTTTTCTTTCTTAAAGGAAGTCTGATACTCACTAAGTTCATGACAACAGAAACAGTATCTGAGGTGAAAAAAAATACCAATTTTTGTCCATTTTACTGTAAAGACATAGAATGTAAACATTCCATACTCTGGGGGAAGCGAGGTGGATTGTCGTTTACGTCAGTCAATGTGATGTTCACAGTGGTGGTTCCTGATAATCCACCCATCTGGCCTCCCATGTCCTTAGCCTGGATGACCACTTGGTATTGCTCCCTGTTTTCACGGTCCATGTTTAGCAAAGCAGTTTTAATAATGCCTGAAAACATGAAAATTAAAGAGAGGGAATTCACAAGTAAGGTACTGACTTTGATGGAAATTCTTATTAAAAAAAACCCACAGCCTGAAGAATAAAACAATCTCTGTGTAATAAGTAAACTTTGCCCAGTACAAATATTTACTGTTATGAGATGGCACATTAAATTACAGACTTGTCATATCATATCTCAGGCTGTTGCCTATGTGACAGACACAATATTAGCGGCATCCCCAGAAAGATGGTCTAGTTGTTTGTGAGCAGTGTTATTTTACATAACTATTTACCCCCTTTCAGTTCCATGCTAAAGTCTCTCACTGAACTGGAAAAAGGCTCTTTGTTCATTATAATGTGCTCCATCTTTGCTCTGTTGTTCTGTCAATATTTTTGTTTTGACAGACATGGTTAAAAAAAACCCCAAACCAACCCTAACTTCAGCAAGACATCATTAAAGAGGCAATACAACAACATTAAATGGAAGAAGATAAATTAATTAAGAAAATGGTGAGCATCCAAGCATGTCCAAGTATATATATTTCTATTTATACATTGAGTTAAATAATTTTGCCAGTCACTTCCTTCTTCAAAGGCACAAATATCAGTTATGAAGCCAACTATTGAAATGCAATCATTCAGATTTACCATGAAGCAAAATGTTTGCATTCTCACTGGTCTCTTAAGGCTGAGAAGTGATTCCTTTGTAAGCAAAAGGGGTGAAATTCAAGTACTGAAACCCATGGCAAAATTCACAGCAGCTTTGACAGAGACTTATTTCACTCTAGGAGTTTTGCAATTGATTTCCATGGCAGGAAGATCAAGCCTGTGGTTTACCTTGCTTCCCCTCCGTGCCCCATACAATCCTCTTGCTAAAAGATTATTACTGGTGAACTCCCAGCTACATTATCCTTATTATAACGCTAGATAGAAGAGCACAGTGTACTGTCCAAGTCAGAATGGGTGCATCAGTACAAAAATCCTTGCTTGTAGTATCTAATACTTTATGCTTGAAGGGAAGCTCCCTTTGATCTTGGCTCTCCCTCTTTTAGAATTATCTACATTTTTTCATCTCAGTTTTTTTTTTCTGAGATATCTAATCTCTCCCTCCTTTCCCCTGCCTGAGTCTCTAAAATTTATTTCAGAAACAACACTGAAACTTGATTAATTGTCTGGGATAATCCATTCCTTTCCTGTAAGGCTGCTAAGGAGAACCCATTTCTCTAGCTTCCAGCAACCTATCACAATGGATGTTTCCAAAAGGAGTTTGTTCAGACCCTTTGTTTCTCGCTGCAGAATTTTGTTATAAATCTCAAGAAGAGATTATCTATGTAGTCAGACAGTCAATGGTACAGCAAATTCAGTCAGCCAGAATTCATATGTTTTACATGCACAGGTTCCAAAGCTGTCTGTTAGTCAGCCCATAAAAAATTCCAGTCACCGTGTATAATTAAACATCTTCCAAAAACAGAACTCAGAAGTTTCGGATTCTATTTGTGATCTTCTAGTGTAGTGCAACAGCCAATTTTACCTCTTCTGTCATTATTCTTAATTAAGATTTCTTTCATAAAATTAGCATTAAAGTGATATGTTGCAGATGTAAAGAAATTATAATTACTCTAAACAAGTTTTGAAGAAGCAGGAGGGAAAAAAAAAAACACCTCAACAAACCCTCAGTCTTAATTTAGCCATTATGAAGATCTATGAGGATTAAGCACTTTTTTCTACACCCACCTGTTTCTCGTTTGCTTCTAAAAGCCAACCTATTTGGTTTAATTTAAGCATCCATGGCAGTCTCTGTACCCACTGCTTGTTAAATGTGATTGAAAACTGGTTCACATCCAGTACTAATTGTATTTATTAGACTTTGCTTGTAATGTAGGTGTCATGTTTACAGATGTATCGCTCTATTAAGTTTGTCAGATTTTGCACTGAGTAAGATGTAATCGCTTTGAACTTTTCATCTAATATGTCCTAGCTTGGCTTAGTATGTCATTTTATATTACAGACATTGTCATAGAATGACGGATAAGGTCCCCTGACCTGTCTCAGATTCAACGGAGAAATATGGTTGTCCCTGGAGAATGCTGTAGACAACTTTAGCACTGTTCCCATATGTAGGATCATCGGCATCAGTGGCAGTAACTTGCACAACAAAGGTACCTGAAATGATAAATTAAAGAAAATAAAAATCCACCACCTTTTTTCATGGCCAAGACAGTTTATGATGCAGAAAAAGCATAGTTCAGGTCAAACTTGTGGCAAAAGCTAGAGAGATTCCTGTGTCGTAGAAGTTTCTCTGTTCATAAAGGACATAGATTCAAAACCAAAATGATAGTTGCCTTATACTTAGTTCATTAAAATATAAAGTTATTGATAGGATATGTAGATCCTTCATCATATTTCTTATGAAGAAACTAGAAACGCACCCTTCCCCAGATAATGAAGGCATTCAGAATTTGAATCTAGGTCAAGAATATACTTTTGCAAATTTACTCATGCTTGTAAGGTGTTTGACAGAAGTATATATATCTGGTTTTTCATGTGTCTTCTAGAGAAAGAAATGGTGTTGAATCCTAGGCAAAGTGTTAACAAACATAAAAAATGAGCTTAGGTTTTGGCATTTAAAATGGATTTGTGAATAAATATTCACTTCACATATTAAAATGTCAATATTAGGCTCTCTCTACACCAGACAAGGTTTCATCCATGTGACAAGTCCCATGAACAAGAGGAGAGAGTATGCCCCAAAGTCTTTATTTTCATATTGCTTGAGCTTTATTTTAATCTCATTTTTTATTATGATTAATTAATGATTCTCTCCCTGGATATTATTTCAGATTAGAAATGTGCTTCTTGTGGTTTAACCATCCATCACGCTCTGATAAAGAAATCAAAATGACCTCCCTAAGAATTAGAGACACAGAATCAAAACTTGTCAACTTCTCTGTAAAAGATCCAATCTTAAAATCATATTTCAAGGAAGTTATTTTCTTTTCTCAAGGAAGTTATTTTCTTTTCTTTTATTGATTGATTCTTACAGCTTGATAGATTGAAAGATTTCAATGGACTTCAGTGGAGTTTGGAGCATTTTTCTTTTGCATGAAAAGAGCAACAAAGGTCATAGAAAGTTAATGGCATATCTCAGAATCAGTAATAAGTTGACTCGGGTGACAGTTTTTGCTTCTGAAGTGTGTACAACAATTTCTGCACCTGCTCTTTTCCATTTTTTTTACCCTCCTGAACTAAGGAAGGGTTGCTGAACAGATCTAGGGGTGGTATGGACACACTTAGGTGACCATGGATTTCCGTATTATTACACTGTTACTAAATCATGTTAACGAACCATATTAAACTCTTTCAGGTGTCATGTAACACAGCTTAGCTCAGCTCACTTTCACTGTGAGCTAAACTAGATTGTATTAACTTGCATTTTTTGTGGTACAACAGAAGGAGTGGGTTTCACTCAGCTGACACCTCTGATTCTAGCAAACTGTTGCCGCTATTTTCCTAGTTAGATGTTTTGGGTTTTTTTTGTGTGGTTTTTTTTTTTGTTTGTTTGTTTTTGTTTTTAAGTGGCTGAGGTCCTTTTAGACTCAAACAGCAGATGTCTGTATTCAGTGCCTGTAAACTGTGGGCCCTTCATGAAGTCCACAGAAAGAACCCAGACCAGACACTGAAATCAGTTATTGGTTAGCACCTACCAACATCTGACATTTCGGGAATGCTGGCATTGTAAACATCCTTTGTAAACATTGGCTCATTGTCATTGATATCATGGATCTTAATGATGAACTCAGATTCTGGTTCCACTGGTCTTCCAGTCCTTCTGTTTATAGCCTGGGCACGGAGTATGTATACAGGCTTTTCTTCCCTGTCTAGTCTCTTTGTGGCCTGGATGTCACCAGTATTTTCATTGATAATGAAGAGGTCTCCTGCTCCATCTCCAGAAAGGATGTACTTAAGTGATCCATCTCCTTTATCCTGGTCTGAATGCAGCTGGTGGTGAAATGGGAATAAAAAAAAAAAAAAAAAAGAAAGGAAAATAAATAATTGGGACACAATTCTATATACTTTAACTGATACCATGATACATGCTTTACTATTATTAATTCCCGGCCAAAAGGCTCTACACTGCTTTTGGGAAATGAGATGATACCACAGTAGCAGCAGTGAATTGATAGAGTTGTGTCTTGATGTTGGAATTGAAATGGTCTGCAGTGTTGTAGGATTGCCTGCAAAAAACCATGAACTGCAGCTGCAGATCACTTTCCCAAGCTAAGCATACATCCGTCAGATCTAAATGCTAGTGGCTCAGGTGGAATCCTAGGAATATATAGGACAGCCAGATCCTACAATGATAAAACACTGGATTCAGGAATTGCAGTAAGCAAAGAATTAAGAAGTGGCCAGAGCAGCCGCTTCTTGAGTTTAAATTCTGGATGCTCTGCTCTTATGCCCTGTGGACATTATGTAATATACCACACAGTGCACAACATATTAACATGCTAAATACATACACAAATAGCAGATAAATACATGCATTCACAGATGTGGCAAGCAAAGAGCAGAGGCAGGCAGGCATACTAGACCATTCCAGTACTGGCAATGAAGTGATCAGCTGCCTTATCCAAAGGGACATGGAGCAAGCTGAAACATGGTGGGGGCAGGGGAAAGAAGAGAATGATGGTAATTAGCAGACAAAGCATTAGCTGCCCAAAGAATCACCTTTTTTTCCCAGGTGATTTCCGCATCTCTTGAAATGCTACTTAGCACACACGCAAGGTATGACCAATTAAATCATGCTTTCATGGCTGTTCCTTTGATAAAGGCTTATTTATCCCTCCTGGCCTTAATCATCTACAGTTTATTTTGTTGTTACATTAGAGAAAATTAAACTTAAAAAAATGAAACCTTAAAATGGCTTCTAAAGTCAGGGTATAGGTGAAGAAATTAACGGGAAAAAATGAACCTATTAGGTAGCAGATTCCTGGGAATTGTTGATTTCATAGAGAAGACATGTTTATGAGTCAGGAGAGCTGGACTTTCTCAGCCAGCTCTTTGCTTCTCTTTTCCTGCAAACAAGTTAGGAAAAAAAAATACCTAGTTGACTATGTGGCAGAATACTTAGCATTGCTGGATGGCATGCTTTGTAGAAAAGATTTGTAGGTTGAAAGAATATAGAAAATCTTCACAGAGATTTTACCAATGCCTGGCTATGCCCCTACCATGCTTGAAGGGCAACCGCCAGCATGATCATGTTTTAGGCTTCCTCCAACTTTCTGTCCAGATCAGTACTATGCTGGCAACCTAATGACAACCCACGTGGTGGCACAGTGCTCCATCATGTGCGTTTATGCTTATGGTCCCTGCAACAAGTCTACCTTTAAGGGCAAAACTCTTTGTCACCATACATTTCAAAAGTGTCTAATAATACAAAATATCAGAATGTTTAATCATTATCAGATGTGCTGAGGCACTCTTCTTAATTTTCTCCTTCAGGGAGAAAATGGGCATTCCATGTAATTGTGCACAGAGTCCTTTCTCTTCATAATAAGTATACCAATAAGTAGCCTGTATGCAGCATTTTTCATAAGCAGATTTCAAAACCCTTCACAAAAGCAGTCAATACCAATTGCTCTGTTTTTTGGATAGTAAAGCACAGAAACTTGAAGTTTCTCAGAAAGCTAGTCTTGGAATGGGGAATAGCATTCAGGTCTCCTGAGTCCCATTCAGTTGGCCAATACACTTGGCCATGGGGCCTAGAGGAATTCTATGATTTACTAGATATAACAGCAGCCTCTGACAAATGTCTGTTAGACCTGCTTGTTAAGAAGTCAGACTTAGAAGTCTCCTGTGGGAAGTAATTTCAATAGCATATTTGAATTTTCCTCAAAGGCAACCTGCAACAGAAAAGGCATGAAAAGAGTTTTGTCTTTAAAACTGTGTATTTTTTATGATTATTTCCCATCAAAAATTCAACTTTTGTTTGCCTTGAAAGCCTCGTTAACTTTGTATCATATTGGGACAAAAAGAGCCCCGGTAAAAGACTATCATTAATTCATATGAATCATGGAATAGTGTTGTTGTGAGACTTGTTACAGGCTGAACTCCCAAACTTCTTTCTGTCATCATTTTAATTAAACCTAGTTTCAATGAACAAGGTAGCAAAAAAAGGTCAAACTAGAAAAGGTGTTGGAACCACTGGGAATTGTCTTCCATAATATTCTTTACCTAGCCCAGACCACCTGAAGAGCTAAAAATGGAAACTTGTGTGAATTTTTTCAAGTCCATATTTTATGATATTTCCACTCTTCCTCCACAATTAATCCACCTGTGTAAGATTGACTGTGACTTTGGATATCAAGACAAATTATAGAGAGTGAGGTGATCTTCATCAAAGGTTCAATTTCTAGCCCTTTAGCAAAAGCACTAACTTTTGAAAATAAACATTTTCTCTGACAAGATCTTTTCCAACTTCAATACCTTTAGTTTTACAACTATCCTAAGACATGACAGAACAAACTACATGTTCAGTTGGCCAGGCTGTATGTCTATTATTTACTGTGAGAGTGAGACCTGGGGAAGGTCATGTCCTACGTAGCAGTGTATATTATGTAGAGCTAATGCTGGCTGAGAGCCTGCTCTTCAAACCAATAGTGAACTTACAGTGTGTCACCATGTGTGGCCTCAAGAATCTGATTCACAAAGGGTCTCAAAATGTATGATTACAGGCTTGGGGAAGAGTGGCTAGGGAGCTGCCTGGCAGGAAAGGACCTGGGGGTGCTGGTTGACGGCCAGCTGAATATGAGCCAGCAGTGTGTCCAGNCTGATTTCAGTAAACTAGGATAGTTCTCCAACTGCTTGTCATCAGGGTTTTTGTGCAATAGGCCTATATCACAACACCAGCATCAAGTGCTTAATAGCTAGGCCAAAATAGTTTGGATTTTGTTCCCTTCTTGTCAGAAAAAAAATTTGGGTTTACATATTAGAAAAAGCAACCAGATCTCTAGAAATGTTTCTCATAGATGATAATCTGTAACATTCACTTGTGAGGAAAATATCCTAAAACCAATTCATGATTTTAGATTATGTTATCTGTCCTTGACCATTTGTGTGGTAGAAAAGTTTTATCCAGGTGAAGACAATCATCTGTTTTGTTTTTTCTTAAGTGCCAGTTTATCTTGGCAGCAATATTTTGTCTGTGTGACATGTATGAAGGGGGAAGTTGCTACTGTAACCAGGGTAAAAAAAAAAAAAAAATTGGGAATAAAATTAAAGGAGAAACAAATGGTGTAAGTTGAGGCCAAAAGAAGGGCCTGGAGGTGAGAAGCACTTACAAATACAGTTGATGGTTTTGTATATAAAACTTAGCACCATTGTTAGGTTTTGAGGATGAAATGAGTAGTAATAACAGCCCCCCCCCCCCGCCTTCCTGTTAAGCTGAAGTTATTTTTCACTATGCAGACACCTCATTGCAAAAGACATTTGCAGTAATGAGATATGCATATAAATTATACTGCAGGTGTTTTTAGCAGGACTGATCCTAGCCAATGCAAGATATTATAGCTTCAATCTGTGTGCTAACCCATGTTGCAAAAAAGTGTCCATTATCCTCTGGATAAAGTTGGTCAGATAAATGGGCCATGGCAGATAGTCATGGGACAGATAAAATGTCTTGGGGCACTGTGCTCATGTCATTTGGGCTGTATTGTGTTACCAGTCTTCAAGACAAAGTTACTTCAGCCAAAGGTTTTTAGGACTCCACGTAAAGGTAGATTTTTTATTTCCATAGGAATTCAGTGGTGACTGAACAGAGCAATACCCCAAAGGTAAGCACAATTGTGAAGAAGTAAGCCTATGCAATAAAAAGTAAATGCTTCAGCAATTGCACTGTATTAATATTACAGTAAATTGATTAATTCAGAATCTAATCTGGACACTTTTTGAAATCATCTATCAATCACTGGCTAAGGCTGAGGATGAACGACAAATTAAAGATTTTACTATGCCCTAGGCATACTTTTACTCATTTTACTTAATAACACTGTTAAGTGAACCATCTGGTTTCCTTTTAATGACTTACAGTCAAATAAAACTGCCCAGCCTCTGTCTTTCTTCTGCCCCCCTGCAAATGTCCTGGCCGAAAACATTCAAATACAGCTGCCTGAAAACAGGGAAGGCTTCATGTCTCCAGAAAGAGGCTTTTCAAGTGCATACAGGACTGCAGCATTAGCTGCCTGTATTTGACATTCTGCTTGTTGTCACATACATAATTAATTTAAAAGGAGAGTTGTCATTTTTATTTTCAAATTAGCCACAATCTGGAATAGCCTCCTACTCCGTAGTATCTGCGGCAGAGCCCTCTGAAAGTGCCAAGAGTGGTGGCAATAGGGTATCTTCAGCATGACTAAAAGGAAAAGGCAAGTGAAAGCTGCGCTCAAGGTATTTGTACCATGAGCATTTTTTTATTTTTTTTTTAATTTCTGGAGTGAATATATTCACAGCATTTGTGTTCATCTCCAATAGATAGTATTGCTTAACTTCAAAGCAACGCTCCAGGAAACTTTTACCAGTGTTTTAAAAATTGAGTTGGACCCATGCTACGCACACAGGAATTACTTCAGCAAAGCGTATGGGAAGAATTTAAGGGCATCTTTCACGTGCTTTTGCAATAAGATGATAAGTTGATATGGCATGAAAACAGAAGATCCAGTTGGTGTTAAGTTGTAGAATTCATTATTGCCCACCTCTGGTATTATAAAGTCATGAGCTATGCTCAAAAATGTCGGCAGCACTTCCAAAAGAAGCCGTGTTAGTGTGTTTGAAGAGAGGTGAGGGTTGGCGGCTTGCCGGGTGGGTCGTGGCATGGCCTGGCAGCCAGGGCCTGTCCCACCACCCCAGCCAGGAGCAGGGAGCCAGCAGGTATCGGGGCAGCCTTGGGCATTGGGCATCTCCCTAGGGATGGGCCATGGCGAGGCCAGGACGTGGGCCCACAGGTGGCCCCAGCTCAGCAGGACCCAAGGCTGGGCCAGGCAGGGTTGTAGGGAGATGGAGATCGGCCCTGCTGCGGCATCGTTGGGGCAGGAGCTGATGGCTCTGGGAGGCTGAAACGGGGTCTGGGGCCTGACATGGGCTCTTGGGCTGTGGGCAGGGTGGGGGGAGCCCTGGGGACTGGGCAGGGACACTCAGGGCTTGGTGGTGCCTCAGAGCCCTTTCCTAAGCATGCTAAATTTACCTTGATATGAAACTGTACGAAACAGCAGTACCAAAACTGTATAATGAAAGTGATATTCCATATATTTTAATAGGTTAAGGCTAAGCACGAGCTTTTTTGTGTGTTTAAATGGAATACATTAGAGAGAAGCAGCTTTCATGGATGCATATTTGTAACAAGGTTGTACTGAAAATGTACTTTTATAGCTGCGGTAATTAAATTCCAAAAAATTGAAATTTCAGGCCGTGGATATTCTCCAGAATGAAATAACATCCCTCTTCTACCTCACTCTATAATATTGATTTAAACAGCGTAGGTAATCTCATTTAGGAAGTGGCTTTAGGTTATGCAAGATGGCTGTAAACTGCAGTTTAGCTCCCACTAATGTCATATTCTTGGTTATGATACTTGGTAATTCGGTGGGTCAGATGGTTTTCCATTCATCCTACAGACCAAGTTCTGTTTACCGTTGTGAATATAACACCCTACTTGCTGAATTTGAGAGGTTACTGAACCTCTGCAAAGGCCAAAGTTAATTGACCTTGGGATGTACACACTGAACTATCAACCTACAATTACCCAGAAATAAGCTGCCTGTTGTGTCTTGTTGTTTGTTTGAATTTATAAGAGGAACTTCTGGAGTTGCTGTGGTCACATTTTTTGTCTCCCAACACAGTAATGAAATAGACACCAATTATTAAAAATGTAAGTAGGCAATTGATAGGTAACTAACAAAGAGAATCATGGCTTTACTCTCTGCAGTATTCATAGTACATGATTTCACTCCAAACTGAATAGATCCAAGCAGCAGAATTCTGTGTAGTAATGAACAAATTCAGCCACATATATTGCTTGAGGTTACAAAGTGCAATGCTATAGCATTCAGAAAAACTAAAGCACTCAAAATAAAACTGCTAATACTAAAATATTGCATGCAGTTTCTCTTTCAGAATAATAACAACCCTGCACTCTTCCCGGTCTCTTCTAGTGCTCTGTATCCCTATAGCATCAACCAACCTCCTCAAATAATATCATAATCAACACCATTGAAATCATCAAATAAATAACCAGGACCAAAGTTTTTACTCCACTTGGTGACTCTATGTTAAAAGGAAAATGGCGTTGTTTTTAATTTCCCATATACCTACATATACACACACTAGATCATGTATAATCACAGCAAATACCTACACAAATAATTTATTTCAAGCCATAAAAGATCCTTTCTTTTGAAAAGATATTCCGCAAGATCCAGCATCACCAGGAATTACAGATTTCCTATGGACACGTGTGCCATGTTCTTATGGCCTCAATTATGCTAAACTCTGATTCCTTCCATGCTCCGCATAACCTCTCTATCTGACTCACCCCTAAGGCGAAGCATCCTGCTCTCCCTCATATCATTTAGCCCACTGCATGGTATTTTATACTTCCTACCCCAGTCTGTGTCTTCAAAACCTCCTGACTGCAAAATGCTGCTACTTCTTGTGTTCCCTATATATTGGCTGGAGAAGAGACAGCATGGGCTGTGGTTGGTGGTGGCTTATATGTGTATTTATGGAACAGGCAGCTGACCAAGCAGTCAAGGCACAATGTAGGTTTATTTGCCTTATGCAGCTACTGTTCTTCCAAACTGTACATGAAATTAATGGTTTTGACACCTTTATTCCTCTAGAAAATTAATTGAAGGCAGTTAATGGACTTAAAGATTATTTATAGGAAGCCAATGAAGAGAGAGAGAGGCTAGAGCGCTGAAGCTAGTTACCTGCTCAGGTCGGATATCTGCAAGGTTATGTCAAGACTTAGGTTAGGGATCACTATTTCAAAAATGTAGCTTAAATTTCTGTTAAAAATGGAAGGATAGATGCTAAAAAAAGAATTTGGAAGACAACAGGACAACGATGCTACAGTGCCTCCAACTTTTCTTGACGTTTAGAGAAACTAGAAGAGGTCATTCCTTTCCATTCTTATATAAAGTATTTTGAAGATTATAGGAAGATTTATGCCCTACATCCTCAAAAAAGCTGGAGAACCAGAGTTTGAAGTAAGATTTAAGCACTGTCATTTTCAAAGAAAATAAAACAATAAAAAAATATTTGACAAGATTAAAAAAGAAATGCAAACAGACCCAGCCTTACCAGATGACAGCTTCATGATGCCAGATGTACAGCTGTCAGAAACAGCACTCCCACACAGGGGCTGTTAGACTGCTACCGCAGACATTTAAAGTAGATTCCCACTTTTTTTGTATCTCCTCACTAACCCATGATGTGCTGTCCTAAGCAATCAGCAGTCTTCATTGTTCATCAGTTTCTTGGCTTTACAGATGTCATGGTTTATAGAATACTTTAATTAGTTAACTATAGTAAGTGATTAGTTTACTATAGTAAGTATAGTTACTTTACCACAGTTAATAGTGTAAACCTGAATATGGTTCAGTGTGACCGATTCCTGAGTGTTGCAGTTTGTTAATGCAGTTTTAGTTTGCTGGCTTGCTTCCCACTATGCTTAGTGCAGAAAAAGGTGCAACAGGTACACAGTTCCTATTTGAAGAAATAGCCCCTGTGGTGATTAGAAGGAATCTTGTTTCCCAGATTAGAGGTGCTGGTCTTGTGCCAGCATTGTTTTTCTCTTTTAAGAACCTCCTCTCACATATATATATACTTCTTCATCTGACATTTATAGATAATAATTTCATATGCTCTCATTATTTTTCTTTCCTAGGGTACCAGCCTATATACAGTCTTTGCTTCCAAAACAGGCACTTCTGAGTCCTCAGCTGGAATCCTGTTTACAACCCCAGTCTCTCGTTTTCAAGTCAAGTGGATTCCAAAAAAAGCCAGTGAAGAGAAGCCTAGATATGAAGGGCTGATAAGCCTAGTCATTTTTCTTCAATTGCTGCATTTCAATTGGCCTTCTTTCTGTATGAATGGACACAGGTCTTTGAACAAAGATGTTAATATTTTCCTATCTCTATTAGAAATGAGTACAAACATTTGCCGTTTTCATTGCCATATAAAAGTAGCTTCTTCCTGTCATCCCATGACTGACTAAAACGCTCAAGTTTTTCTCTTTCTCTTAATGTTTCTAATTTATGACCATTCATTATTGGATTGGGGTTTTTTTTAATAACTCTTATTTCAAGAACATTGCATTTTTATCCTGTTTCTATTCCTTCCATTTTGAAGAGCATCCTTTTCTTCCTGTAGGATATTCTGGTTGGCAATAAAGGATAAGATTCAGTACTGAAATCAGGCACGCAAAAATTAAATCTGTCGTAAATTAATGAAATAGAGCACTGAAGAATTACTGAGGTTATATTAGATTTCTGCATTTTGGGGTGTTGGTTTCTTTGAGTTATTGGAAAATATACTATGTCCTATTTGCATTGTGTTTACTTTTTTGAGTTTTGTTTATGAGAGGTTGTATAGCAGAACCAGAAATATTTTAAACCCTGGCTCATTCAGCTGTGGAATCTTACTAATATAATACACAACAGACTGTGTTTTTATATAAAATCCATATCTGTTACTTTTTTAAAGAAACTATATCAGCCCTGATTGCATGGAATCAGGTATATTAGAAGAAAAACTCAGTAAAAAATTAAGAAAAATTGGTGAAGGATACAGGGATCCAATACTTGGACTAATAAAATGCAAATAAAATGCTTTATTAAGATAGACACCTCAGAGTATACCATGGAAAGGGTAAAACAATAATGTCATCTAAGGGCCCCCTTTAGCCTAAGTACTGGTTCTTAGCTCTAACCTGGAGGTTTCTATCTCAGGGTAATTCAAAAAAAAAAAAAAAAAAAAGCTAAAATTGCACCCACTGCAGATGGGGAATAAAGCTAGATGTCAGATAGAAGTGTTCAGTAACAGCAGTAACATCTGCAAAAAAGATTGTCCTGATATCAAGAACTATAGGAGGAATAAAAAAAAAAAAAAAAAGCTAGGAAAAAAACCACCAGGGTGATGCTATCTTTCTGTTTCTTGAGAGTATCGAAATGTCAGTGATCTTTCTCATTCACTCTCAAAAGTAGGAGTGCCAATCTATTCCCTGTAAATGAATGACACTAGGAGAAGCTAAAAAACAGTTTTGTGCTGCTGAACAACTTCAGGAAATGAAAGGACCAAAAAGCACTAAGAACATTTCAAGATTCAGAAGCAACCAGGTACTCAAAAGGCAAACTGTGAATAAAAGATGGTGGCATCTGATTTCAAAACATACAAACAAAACATAGAAAAGGCACTATAATAAGAGTACAGGGCACTGGAGTGAAAAAAAAGGAGTAAGAAATAAAGGGCACTGGAATAAGAATTTGTCATTAGACCAGGGACAAGAAGCAAGGTGCTCTCACTTTGGAGCCTCCAGGCAGGCTGGAGGGCTCCTTTCATTCGTTTTTTGTGAGGGCTATATATGAGGCCACATGGCCTGAGATAGACAGGGACAACAGTTTGGCTGATGTTGTGATCATTGGTTTATGGAGTAGGCTGCCCAAACAGTAGTTGAAAACCTGTTGCTGTATTTTACAAGTATGAAGCCAAGAATAAACATCCATACTCTGGTGACTCACGCCTTTATTACACACCCTTCAAAATCACAAATGGGTTTTCTAACCTGAAGTGCAAACATGCAGCCACAGCTAATCAGCTTTGCAAAAAATCAATTGGAATGTGTCAATCCTTTCAACATTGCCTAGGGCCTATCAACTCTTTTCCCTCTTGGGTTCCCAACTGCTGCTGCTCTTCATTGTGAGTAAGCAGGGACAATGGCACAAGGGCTGTTGCCCTGCACTGCAGCACCTCAAACTAGAAAGGTCCCTTATTCTGTTTGCCCTTCTCTCTAGGGTAAACTAATTTTCAGATCTTAATGAATATTTAGCAAAGCTGCAAACTAGGTAAAGGTGTCTCCATGTTCTCCTGAACTGCTCAGCTCTTCTGTGGTAATGCAGTTTTATTTGTTCCTCTTCCTATTATTTCTAAGCACAATTATAGCAAGAATTTGAAAAAGTTTGCCTTTACAAAGACAAACAGGTCTTTAATTTATAATGCACAAGAGACTGTGGTGTCAAGGCTATATCTCTATACATATGGGCCCTTGAATTTCATGTTCTTTTATCAAACTTCTTGCTTTTCTTTGAACTACTGTATAACAGTAAGAAAGATAGCCAATCTTCCTTTCAGACTCTAAGGAACTCAAAACAATTCTGCCTCTGAGTAATAACTGACCTCTCACTTAAAAAAAAAAAATAATAAAAAAATCCTTGGTTGTAAACTGAATTTTCCCAGTTTTACTTACAGCATTTGGGTTTCATTATGCCTTTGTCTGAAAGATTAAAGAGCCCTCTCCAGCTAAACAGTAGTGATGGTAACAAAAGAGCATTGTACAGACTTCTGCAATTACCCTCACAAAAGCGTGGAGATCTGGTTGTTCTTAAGGAAGGCCAAGGCAGTTTAAAAAAAAAAAAATGTTTTTTGGTCCATCTATTTCAGCATCTGGTGTTTCTTTGTCATACCGACATCATCCCTTTTTGCTAGTGTTTTTAAACTGTGTGGTAGCAACAGTACCTGGTAGACATGAGGAATGATTTTAGTTGAGGCATCAGCATTCTCTTACTAAAAAGCACAAAGGACTTAGCCACCCCCAGACTTGCTATACCCTAACTCAGATACTAAAAACTCTCTTACATGAATATCTGAGCAGAAGATTAGGAGAGAATAAAAGTTATTTTCTTACCTAGTGTATACACTTCAGTGATACGGGATGAAAATTCAAGCCTTTGAATCCTTGAAAGCCGTAAAGAGCTATAAAAGTAATTTTGTTTTAAGAGAGAGACTTTCTCATCACTGCAGATTTACCACCATAACTGAATAGCCAGTCATTGGATTCATGTGTGAGTCTTAAAGACTAAATGGGAAAATTCGTTTGAGGCATCACTGACGATTTCTTTTGTTTGAAAAAAAAACCAAAAAACAAAAACAAACAAGGAGCAAAGCGCATTTAAGCATGTCTCTGACAAAACACAAGGTATGTGAGGGAAAGATAGGCTTGTAGCCACAAATACAGGACTAGCAGGTTTTAATATTGCCTCTGTCACAGTCTTCTTGTCTGATCCTAAACAGATCACTTTTTGATACCTCTACATTCTCCCTGCAGTAAAATCTGGGTTGTTAACAATGTCCAGTTCTATATGTAATGACTATAACATGATTTGAGAGCCTTGGGTGCAATTTGTCCTGTGTTAGTTTGCAGAAAGACTGAGGATTGTTTAACTGGAGTAAAGGTTAGCAATACCCTGGCTTTGCCAGAGCCTGCTGCATTTAGAGGGTGGGGGGATGGCCTATTCCTAATCCAGCTGCAATGCTAGAAAATCTAATTTCTCTCAGGTGTTTGTTATTATCCACCAGCTGAAGGTCACTGTCACCACAGGTTAGCTAAAGGATGGGGTAGGTAGGGGAGTTTCTACACTCTGGGGCTGGCTATATTAGCTCAAAGAACATTTTGAGATGTCTAAAGACTTAAGATGTTGTGGTAAAGTGAAAAGTGATATATGTGTTTTCATTTCTACCAGGTGAGCTGTGGGGTTAAGGAAAACTAAGTGCCTAACCTGTAATGACTTTCAATGGGAATACAATGAGTCCCTAAAGGGATGCGTGCCTCCCTGGGAAATCTCTCCTCTAAACCCCCATTTTTCACTGAGAATTGTGCATACAATTCAAGAGCGCCAACTTTTGTTATAGCTTTTCTCCAAGTCAAAGCAAAATGGTTCCAATATTCTGATATCCTTGTATATCTAAAAGACAGGTATGTGCACAGGAAAAAGTACCTACAGCATAGTTAATGTGCCTTCACTGTTTAAGGTTACTAATTAATATATAAACTGTGTCCTATTTTCCTTTTTTGGACAAGATACTCACTGAGCCAAAAGGCCTGGATATGTAACTCATTGTTTAAAAATTACACAGGGGAAAAAAAAAAAATCATATGAGGTTTTTTGTGTACCCAGCCACTTTATGGCAGAATACTTTTGTGGGTTTGATCTAAATATTTTTCAGTTAATTTGAAGGTCTTCAACTGACTATGATGGGATTTCTGTCCTGTACTGTATTACTCAATCAAAAAGGGAAGTCACATAGTAGACATGACAGCAGGTATTCTGAGATTAAGAGAAAAATTTTTTTTCAGAAAAGAGTACTTTCAAGAAACATGCATTCTTCAATTAGTAATATGTTTTAGTGTATGTCCCTTAATCTCAAAATTATATGACGTGTATAGTTAGTGAAATCAGTCTGTACTATATGCCCAGCTTTGATTGCCTTTGATTTCTCAGGGAATTTACCCAGAGACCGTTGTTTACTCTTTATCAGTGGTCAGAATGATCTATTTCATCACTGAGAAAATGTTTTCTTTGGACTCATGAGCTTTCAAAAATGTCTTAAAATTATATGGTAGGCAAATACAGCACCTTAATTAAGGTATATGAACAAGTACATTTCTAATTCAGTGCAAACCTCTATTCTTCTGTAGGGATAAGGGAGAATATTTCTTAAAGATGAACTAGGAAAAAAAACAAAACAAAAAAACCGCTCAACCTAATATCCAGAAATGTTTTTACTGGGATATAGTTGAATAAAACATCAGGCTTCTTCACCAAGTAACAGCTTCTGACTACTCCCTGATGGATGCGCTTGAAAGCAAATGCTCATCCTTTGCTTACTGACAAAGGTGACCCTTTGATATTCTGAGCACTTGATGCTGACAATCAAATCCTAAAATATGTGTATGAATTTTATATGCTATATAAAAGTGTGTGTAGCAGGGAAGAAAGTAGGGGGATGGAGAAGGGAGGATATAGACAAACACTAAAACAAATGAGAACCCACATTCAGATTTAAATGAACTCTCAACAAGAAGGAAATTAATTCATATCCACAGGTTTAGTTGAGTCTTTAATCTATTTGCATACCTGGATCATCCAGTTCTGCAGTTTAGAAGCTGAAGAAAGGAAAAATATCTCCATGCTGTCATTTTCCCCAACTTTGTTTCCAAACAAAAGTTTGTGTCATGTAAACAGATAATTAAAGTTTTGTGTGAGACAGCAGGTACAATCTAAAAGGCTACACATTTAATCTCAACAGGACACTCTTGAGGAAGGCTGCTCAACTAGGAATATGTTTATGGGAAACCTCAGCCAAGGCTGCCATTGAGTAGATTCTTCTTTCAAATGAGTATTCCTCAAAGTGCATTAGTCGGGACATGAAGGGGTAGCTCACAGGACTTGAATGCTGCAACAGAAGGATGTAGGCCCTTTAGAAAGGCCAGGCCAGGAAATCAAGGAGGTGGATTAGCAAAAGATCATCTCAGGTAGATGGAGTTTTGCTTTGGAACAGGTGGCAGATCAGTCAAGAGCTTGTGTATAAGAGGACAGACCAACACAAGACATCATGGTAGGCATCTACTACAGACTGCCTGCTCAAAGAGATGAAGTAGATGAAGCCTTCTTTAGACAGATGGAGGAAACCCTATGATTTCAGGCCACAGTGCTCATGGTGGACTTTAATCATTTTGATGTTTACTGGAAGGGCAATATGTCTGTGTGCAAGGAACTCAGGTTTCTGCAGAATGTTGTAAGACAATTTCTTGACCCAGGTGATTGATGAGCTGACCAGAAGATGCATTGTGTTGGACCTATTACTCATGAATAAAGAAGAACTGCTCAGGGATGCAAAAGTGCAGTTTGCCCACAGGCCCCAGAGATCTCTGACCCTAGCAGAAGATTCTGGTGGAGTAAAACATTATACACAGCAGACAAAAAACAATGAATTAGGAGTCTTTTAAGTAAATTGGACAAACTCAGTTCCATAGAACAACATTGGATGCATCTAAGGATGGTGATGAAATGTTTTCTTTCTAAAGCATCTGAAAAGTCATAGTGATTGGGGAAGTTTCTTAAATTCTGAAAATAGGGAAAGTCACACCCATTCTAAAGAAGGGCAAGAAGAAGGATCTGGGAACTAGAGACTGGCCAGCTATCCCCCAGTTCCAGGTAAGGTCATAAAGCAAACCTACTTGGAAGCTAAATCCAAGTACTGAAGAATCCTGCTTAATGTCTTTATTAATGACTCAAATTACAGAATTAATCCTCAGCAGTTTTGCAAATCATAAAAAAACGGAGGTTGTTTGGGTCAAGCGCTCTCAATGTTGAGAAGGTAGAGCTGCTATCTGGAGGGACCTCAATAGCCTGGAGAAATGGGCTGATGGAAAACTCATGAAGTTCAGCACAGGCAAATGCAAAGTCCTGCGTCTATGCTGGAATAATCCCTTGCAGCAGCACAGGCTGGATAGAAAACAGTTTTGCAGTGAAGTATCTGGGCATTCTGATAGACAAGAAATTGAACATGAATCAGCAGTATGTCCTTGCTGAGAAGAAAGCCAGCTGGCTTGTTTTAGCAAAAGTGCAGCCTGATGATTGAGGGCATTGTTCATTCTCCTCCATTCAGAGTTTGCGAGAACAAAACTGGAGCAGTGCATTTAGTTTTGCCCCTCCCCTGTACAAGAAAAACATTAACATATTGCAGTGAGTTTACAGAAGGGTCACCCAGATTGTTAGGGGGGCTGCAGCATATGAGGTATGAGGAGAGAAAAATGTTTTTATTTAGAATTAAGAAGAGAAAGTTTATTGTTGTTTATAGTTACCTAATGGGAGGGTGTAGAGA
>VZTL01010252.1:0-15501 GCA_013400535.1 Scopus umbretta
AAAGGTCCCTTCCAACCCAAAAAATTGTATGATTCTACAATTTTTAGGACCAGTTATGTAAACAGTCAAGTAAATGGTCAGCACTGACCATTTACCTTCCCTCCCCCCAACAGAAAACAAGATCTTTCTTGCAAGTTAACCAAATTTACTGATACAACTAAAAACAGCTGAGCACAAGTAGTCACAGCTAGTATCAGAAGGGTGTTCACTTCAAACCCACAGCTTGAACTTACTTGGGTTGCCTTCCCTTCAACCCTTCTGCTGTAGCAAGTGGAAGTCTCCTCTAAATCCATGCTAGAAAAGGTAACAGCTAGAACACCAACTACCCTTTTTTCTACTTCCTTGCTCAGAATTGAGAAAAAAATTGATTTTTTCCTTTTATGTTTTAAACATTACCTGTACCAGGAATGATCTGTGTTGGCATAAGATTCTCTGGTTCATGAGACTGACCCTTTGCACACTTCAGCCATGAAAAGACTTCCTCATCACCAATCTCCTCTGTTTCTGGAATAAAGACAGAAAAAAGTAAAATTTTGTACAAAAGTCACAAAAACTTTACAATACAGAATGTTTCTGCATCAATGTTGTTTCTTTAGATTCTTTACAGTGCAGGAGATTAACCTAGTGATCTCAGAAAAACTATAATACAGACCATTAGATTAGGATCTATAGCAACTTCTTTGCCTCTTCAGATTATAAAACTACCACGGTCATTCTCCCTTCATCTCTAGTAACTTCTTATTTTCAATCACCTAAAAATCTTGGCTTCATAGCCTCAGTTTTTGAATATTATACTCTCGTTCTCATTATGCTTTCCTGAGTTATAGAGGAACTTTATCTTTTCTTGTCATCATCTCCCAAGCTTTTTCAACAAAAAGTATCTGCAGATCAGTTCCAGGAAGAGGAAACTAAGCTCTCCTGTCAGTATATCTACTTACAAAGCTAACAAGTAGCAAATTAATAGTTTGACAAGTAGTCTGACAAATTTCTACTTTTTCAGATTTTAAACCAAGCTGGGCCTACAAATATGTAGGTGCATAAGCTGCATGCCATTCTCTTCCTTTAAAAAGGAAGGTGGGCGGGGGGGAAGAGCGAGGAGGGTAGAATATGAGAAGGATCATATAAAACTTCATTTCAGGGTCCTTTATACCTGGTATCTGCATAGGTTGTTTCTATACCACAAAGTTCAGAAGCCTCTTGAGGCAAGTAATTGTATTTAAGTCATGCCCTGGTTCTACGTTTTAGCCCATTCCAAAATTTCAGACTTGTTTAGTAATCCATAATTACAATACTGTTTTCAGGATGGCATCCTTGATAAGCAATATATACACACACACCCCACCCCACCCCCGTTATCATTTGACAGTGTAATATATCAATCTTTTCAATGCTGACCCTCCTCTGTACACCAGTGAGTAAAAACTTCTCATATGCCCTGGACATCTCCTAATTTTAACCTGGCACAGGTAAGGTTATCATATTTATTTCCCTGATGTGAGAAGAAAGGGGGTTAAGAGCCTATTGCCCTCAAGTCATGGACATCTTTATACCACATTCTGTCAGTGATATATTCAGTCCCAAATGCTTTTTCCAAAAATGTACAGTGCCAGATACAAGAAACCCTATTGTACTTACTTTCAACTACTTCCACTGTACCCTGGTTAACCACATCTTAAAGATTGTTATGCTCTCTTCGAGTGTATTCTGGCAGTAATTTCATAGGCTTCGTTATTATACTGGGTCTGGCAGAGACAGTGTTAATTTTATTCATAGCAGCTCATGTGGTGCCGTTTTAGACTTGTGACCAAAACAACGCTGATAACACACTAATGTTTTAGCTATTGCTGAACAGCGTTTGCACAGTGTCCAGGTCTTCTCTATTTCTAACTCTACCCAACCTCCCAGTGAATAGACTGGGGGTGCACAAGAGGTTGGGATGGAACGCCATCAGGCAGATGACCCAAACTAAGCAAAGGGATGTTCCATGCCATCCAGTGTCACACTCGGCAATAAAAACAGAGAGGAGAGAGTTTAAGGGGGCTGGCTAGCCACCTTTTTGCTTGAGAAGCTGCTAGGCAATGGTCTAGCAGTGGGAGGTGGCAAGTGATTGCCTTTGCATCACTTGCTTTGTTTTGTTTTCTTTTTCTCTTTTTCTGTTTCTCCTTTGCTTATTAAACAATTTTTTATCTTTACCCGCAAGTTTTCTTGCTTTTACTCTTCCTTTCCTCTTTCCCCAGTCCCATGAGGGAGTGAGCAAGTAGTGGCACGGTGCTTAGCTGCCTATTGGGGTTAACCCACAACGATGATATAAAAATAGGTGACACTTTCATCTGTTTTTAAAAACCCATTGCTTTTATAATTACTTCAGTGTTCTCTAGCACCTTTATCATAATGAATAGACAGCAGTACTCACACTTATTAAAATCCAGTATTTTGTACATCTGCTCCATCAAATAATGTAACTGTCACTAATAGCCCTACACTTACTAAGATTGTCCATTGTCCGCAGCCACGCTACCAAAGCGGTCTCAATACAGTAAAATACACAAAAAGCAACCAGGTGTTCTCTTTTGTAAAGAGAGTATGCCTCTATCTATTAGAAGTTGAACTTACTGAACTTTTTCCTGAATTACAAACCCTAGTGCGTCAAGGAATCAAAAAAAGAAGAGAACTTTCTGTCCTGGTTTCAGCTGGGATAGAGTTTATTTTCTTCNGCATTTTAAACACTGTTTGATCTAACTTCTTGTTACAGAAAGGAGTTCTCTGCAATGTCTGCTTACTAGTTTATCTTGCGATGGTTCTGAGCTGCTAAGATATTACTTAACCTTTCTTTTATACTCTCTGAGGAAAAGACGGAATTATACAGTAGTCTCTCTCAGTACACAGCCTATGCCTGCTGATATCATAATTTTAATATACAAATTCTAACCAAATAGATAAAACACAGGCATCTAAGGGAATGGAGAATGGAACAGCAGCATATAAGACAGTAGTGTCAACATTCCAAACCTCCAGCCTCCCAAGCTGATACTAACTCTGCCACAAAACCTTCAGCAGCTTCCCAGAAACTACCCTTACTGAAAGCCTGCCAGTTCAAAGATTACAGACGGGGAAAATAATCCAGTGCTCACCGCTACGTGGACGACTCTTCCTCAGACGGTAACAGTCCAGACAGACCCCAAAACCACACTTGCGACAAACCCAATGAATATTGAAGAGTGTTGTCTCACATACATCACACATTTCCCTCACGCCACGTACTGCTCGCTTCCATGCCACTTTCTCTATAGAGAGAAGGAACATTAGGAATTATTGCTTTGATATTTTGCATTTCTCCCACCTAATTCGAGAGTGTCACGGTAGCATTGATAAAGAAACAATTCACAGAAATGTGACTTGAGCACAGAGCATAGGAACACATACTTTTTACATCCAGAGACATGTTCTTTGAGTTGCTAGTCTTGTGACACTATTAAAATCCCCATTTCTAAGAGCAGGTCAGGTCAAGTCCCAAAATGCACACACTACAAGGAAATGGAGCACCTTACAGAGTTCTGTAGTAACTGAATTTCAAGAAGCACTTATGGAACTTGCAGTAAAATTATAAAACTTCTGCTACTTTTATAAACAAATAACATGAACTTATAAAACCATAAAGAATGTGTATTCAGTTTTACTAATCAGATGCCTGTCAACTCTCTGGATTCTAAACCACCACATTTGCTGAGGCAGGGAAAGTCCTCTCCGAATGGCTGTCCTTGAACATTCCAGAAGCTAAAGGGAAAAATCAGATAGTCAGAGCTACCCATGCGATAGGCTGAACTGGATACCTTTAGAAAATTTTTTCTAAACCCAGCCTCCTTGTAGTGGCAACACCAGCAACTACTTGCTCAGCTGAGTCCTTGCAGGCTGAACACAGGTGCTGCTCCCTCCCTAGAAAACCCTGAGCTTTTATGTGAAGTCCCTGGAGCATAACAAGATAGGAATATGTGAGAAAACTTGCTCATTAAAGCATAGCTGGTCAGTGTGATAAGTGTTCTGGACTTACTTCTATTATCTTATGAGCATGGGTCAGCTGATTTCTGCATTTATTTATTGAAAAATAATTTAACGATGTTCGGGAAAGTTACCATTAGCTTCCTTGGCAGTGATGTTGCACTGATCCAAAAGAAAAATCCCAAATTCTGGTCCCACAATTACACACACCCCAAAGAAGTGAATATAACCGTCTCTTTGGAAGAAAGAGAGAAGCATTTTAACAAGAAATTATATTACACTTTCAACACTATTCCACTGCATTGTACACACATTACACAGAGAAGATGGACAAAAAAACACTTCAAAAGCCTAGCTTACGATGTGGCTCCACCATCATCATTGCCTCCTTCTCTGACATAACAAGCTGGCAGAACTGGTCCCCAACATTGGCCAGGATATATTTGGAAGTTTCCAGATCAATCCCCTCTGCAGGGGAGGAGGAAGGAATCCATAGGCTCATGGCATCAGGGTCACTCTGTTGTGGGTTCAAGAAACCCTCTACTCGTAGAATACCTTTCCGGGTAAATATCAGCCTGCAGAAAACAGGATGGAGTAATTGAGAAGCTGCTCAATTGCCTTTAATTAACTTACAATGCCATCTGTGTCAGAACATAAAGCCAGAAAGGGAGGAAAAAAGGCTTGAGCTAGAGTGCTACACTATACAGCCAGTACAATTATTATGCAAATCCAAATAACACAGAGAATAAGATACACAAAGACAATGGCTGCAAAACCCACTGGAACGAATCCCCAGGTCCCAGTAAGCGTTTGTGGGAAATTCCACATACAGGAAATTGCTACAGCTTGGTAAATCACATTTCTCTATACTATTAATAGAAAATTAATTATATTAAAATTAATTAATATTAAAATTCTATTTGTTTGGACTGCTGCATGATGCTGCTTGTAAAATTGTGCGTGGTTCTCATTCTCTATTTTAACTCAGGAGAAAGTTATTTCCCAACTTTTAGGAAACCAGTATTTCAGTTCTGGCTAGGGCCACTAGCACTTGGCAACTGTTCTAACAGCTCACATTACAAGACATACAAAAGCCCTTATCATACGTCCTTATCATATCTCCTATTCTTGCCACTGTTCTCCACAGAGACGAGTCAAAACTGTTTTATCAGTAGCTGTTGACCCTCCTAGTCTTTGTGTGGTAAAAGGTATAACACTATAAGTTACAGAACCCTGCACATCTCCTGCCAATATTAAAGGTGACTTCATTTTCAAGCAAAAGCAATCTTGTCTTTAATGTCAATGTTAGATTAATTTTTAACAAGTTCAGGAAGAGAAGCAGCTACAATCCTTACTGAATGGGTGGCACATACTAAAAATTCACTTAATCTGTTATATGCCAGAAAGCAAACAAAAATCTTTTTGGAAAAAGGTGCACAGCACTTGCTAGAACAGGCAGTTAAGGAAGATGAAGAGAAGCACGACAGGCCAAAGAACTCTAAGACGTATACACAACACAGAGAGAAAACACAGGCAGTGTTCTACTCCTAAAAATCTGTTCTGTACTCAACAAAACCTAGTCAAACATTAGCCTCATGCTGGCAATATCTAGTTACTTGTTGACCGAATTAAAATTTTTTCTCTGTTCTAAACTCCTTATGAAAGAGGTAAAGAACAATTATTACATACAAACTGCTACCCACAGTAAAATTATACCAAATAAAGAAAATTCAATCTCCTGAGGCTGGACCTGAGGGTTCACTTAGTATTGTATAGCTGTTATCTTCCAACAGCAGCTTGTCCCACCTCACTTAGGAAATTCCAGTCAGGTGATGCAGGGAAATGCAAGACATTCAAAATCTTCATTACTGTACCCAAGCACATTAACTAAGTAAAACATAATTACTTTGTGCTTGGACATGGTCCAAGCTCTGCACATAGACTACATATGAAGGAAGGAAGAATTTGAGCACCTTCGGAAATGGAAGAATCGACATGCCACAGTTGAGTCATCCTGCTCTTGCTCCTTAAATTTGCGGTACCGCTCCAAACGGCACTCACGGCACTTGTGCAGATGTGGAGCTACATTGATGCAAGAGCCATCCTGGAGAAAAGGCTCACCTGACTGCTTCAGCTTCCTCACCTTACTCATATCTTTCAGCACAGACTGGCCAACTGGGTGAAGCAAAATGGAAGGAAAAATCCATTAGTCAACCACCAGAGCAAAAGGATACTAGCCCAAATAAACATACTTTCAGAGATCTCTATGCTTGTACCCATGCAAAACCAGTAAGACTGTTCAAGTCTGCAGCACACAAATATAGGCTTAAACATTTTTCAAAGTGAACATGTTAATTCACACACAAAGAAGCATTAAGCTTTAGCCTTAAAATATCCTGTAAATATCCTGTGTGCTGCCTACTGAGCATGAGGTTTACACCTGTGGTTGGTTCACATTAATTCATCACACAGGCAATATCCCAGCATCTCACATTCTTGTGCTTCCAAGACACCCTGCATTCAAGTCATCACCTTTTAGGGGAGCTGTGCGAGGCCGGCCCTTTGGGGCTTGCTTCCCTTTTCCTTTCCCCAGCAGCAATTCAGCATTGCGCTCTGCATTGGGGCCTAGCTTTGCCATCAAGTGGTCTGGGATTCCCTTCATACAAGCCTTGGCCTGCAACTGGTCTTCAGAGTCACTCAAATCTGACAGGTCACTATTGGTACTGGAGTCCGAGTCCTGTTTGGATGTCAAGCTCCGCTCATCTAGAGAGAACCTTTTCACAGCTTCGAAAGGGGCTTTGTTCTCCTGTGGAAAATCTGCCTGTGAAGAGAAAAAGCCAGGTGGATGTCTGCCAAACACATTAGAAAAAGTTTTCAGAAGAGGATTGTCCTGCTGCCCAGGCCCAACAGTTGGTTTTTCTTCTGTTGGGCTAGAGGAAAGTGTGGGCATCTCAATAGGCTGTGTCAGGTTGCTGGTCGGTGAGCTGGAACGGCCATTCCCCACAGTGGAAGGGCTCTGAACACCAGCAGCAACTGTTGAACCAGGAGTACTGGAGATCATCTTTGAGGAGTCAGTTGTTATAAACAAGGTTTTCTTCTTAGCTAGAGAAGAGTCTGTAGAGGTGAGTGATTCCGGCCAGCCAGAAATGGCCTTATGACCCACAGGTGCAGAGGGAGTAGAAACCCCTGTCTGAGATGAAGATGCAAAGCCACTGAAAGGACTAAGTTCTGCTTTCTCAGCAAATGCCAGGAAAGGGTTTGAGGGTTCCTCTCTTGATAGCTTTGGGGGCTGTAAAAATAGGTTTTCATGAGTATCTGGGGGGCGAGTATTCAACAGACTTCGTGAAAAGGCTGGAGTAAGGGTAGGCATAGATTCCACAGGCAGCTTCCGCTCCACAGAACTGCCAGACTGGGCTCCTGGTTTAGTGTCCGCTGAAGGAATTTTACCTTTACAGATCCCAGCACCCACACTCTCTGAACACTGCTTGAATGAGTCCCGACTAGAGGCATCTTCAGTCAAGCTCTCCGAAATGACTGTGAAGTAGTTACTGGAAGGTAGATTTTGGGACATGCATTGAAAAAACAAGTTCTTGGACAGATCAGAATCTTTCTGAGCCTCTTGTCCAGTACTACAGCCAAAAGGAAATCCAGGAGGCTTGCTTTCTGGAGTCACCACTCCATTTGATTGGTTCCTTCCACACCCAAATACCAAGGACTGGGAAGCACTTGGGAGAGAGACTCCAAATCCAGAAGCTGCCAAAAGTGAATTTCGGGAATTCTGAAACAAAATTTAAAAGCATTAGCCTATTAAAGGATTCTTGTTTGATTCAGCAATACTTTGGTTCATCTAATTGTACAATTAGCATTCTACTTATCCACCTGCAATATCAACTTCTAGCAGAATTATTTACAAAATAAACTTCTTTAAAGTTTCTGCTAGACTAATTTTTCCTACCTACAAGCTATTGAAACTAATGAGCTAACAGTGTCCATTACATACTAAAGACACATGGAGAAAATGAACACCTAATGTCTTACAATACTACAGAACGAAAAGTGAGATAAGGTGAACTAATTCACAGAAAAGCAAGTTATTTAAACTGACGATTGCTTTAATTCAAATCAACGAGAACCTTAACTGAAACTGCTTTTCAATAATCTCCTGTCTTTTGCCCTGCCCCAAGATCATCCTGACAAGCTTCTCCTACTTAACCAGCACTCTTGAAATAATTAACTTAGTTTGCAAAGTTAATTAAACAAAGAAAGCCCTCTAGCAGTTAGTGAACTGCTATGCCTATGAAATAGTTCCTTCTAGGGCATTACACAACAGAGGTTATGCGCAAAGGGCTTCACTTTCATGATATTCAAATACTGGAAAGTTTTCTGACTTGTAGATTTCTACTAGACCCATAACTGTGATATGCAATATTCACTTGTTCTCTTCTCAATTTATACTTATTCAGGTTTTTCCAATTCTCACAGTCCTACTGTAACTGATTATATCCTGCAACTAACTCATCAGTTCTATTCCTTTTCTACAAGTTTCCACTTAGGAATCTTCTCATGAACAATACTCCTGATAAATACACTTTTATTCCAAGGCCACGTTAAACACAACCACAGACTGCGCACAAAACATCTTACTGGTCATTAGTGTCACTGCACACCTACTACACTGCAAACTAATGTTTAGTTTGTTCCTCATTATCCGCCTCCAGCTGCAGTACGTTTAAAAACATATTAATGTCCTCCATGACAGTTCTTCCAGATACAAGAATTTCAGATGCTTCTTTTTAGAGCCAAAGTAATTTTTACAAACAGAGTTCTAATAGTTTTAAAAAGCATACGAATATGAATGCAAGCCAAGCTTATTAAGTAATCTCAAAGACCAAATCACACTATGATAAAGTGGACAGTCTGAAGCAATAACACATGTGAACTATCTACAACACTTACTGATTTATGTCAGGTTCCCTCCCCCAAGGAAAAATACAGCTTGAAATGGAATAGTGGTCTACCTGCAATTTCTGAAGCCAGATTATTAATAATGATTTAAAACAAGTGATTTGGGGTTGGGGACAGGGAGGGAAGGAGAGGTGGTACCAACATTTCTTAGTACAACTGAAGTTCTTCCTTAATACCATTGATGATAGATACAATTTTGACTATTCACCTACACAATTTGTAGCTGCTCCCAACTCAGAATTTTTTTTTTTTTTTTGGTAGGGGTGGGGTGGAAGAGAGAGCAGGTCATAATGTTGCAAAACAATTTAATTATGTAGCACTCCTGTCTTCTATAACTCTATTTCTCCTTTACACTTTACCATCTAGGAATCTTTATCCCAGGTAAACATCTCACCTTTCTCCCAGCTCCATTAGCTAATACAAAAGACAGGGATGAAAGTAATCCATTTAACCTCCTGGCAATCACCTTGGACTCTCTAATGTATCTCCCATTTTCTTCACTTTTTTTATAAAGTAGACTACAAGTTTATTAATTTTTTGCTGTACTTACTGAGGTGGGGTTTTGTTTTTGATTTTATAAGCCTTCATTTGATTACATAAAACATCTTCTATTTTGTTTTTAACAGGGTTTCCCTTCTACTTTTCCACTTTGCCCCTTGAATACAAAGACACAACTAGAAGGTCTTCAAGCTGCTTCTAGACTGAGCTCTTTACTAAAATTTATTCTAAAGGTACCCATCTCAAATGTTCTCATTATTTATTTGTTTTCAGCCCTAGATAGTATATGATGCAACTGGCTCATTTTTCTACCTCGGAGATATCATAGCTGTAACACACAAGTCTGACATCTATAAAAGGTCCTCTAAATGTAGCCTTATCGTTTTTCTGGTTTTGAGGCTTTTTTTTTTTTTAAATAAAGTGACTTAAATGTTCAACCCAGTGCACATTCTCATGCATATTTGTTTATATAAAGGCAAGAGGTACTAAGTAGGTTATCTTCCATACGACAAAATTAATTATATTAAGTGCAGTGCTTAAAGTGACTTTAAGGCTGCATTTCTCAGGCTAAGTCTGAATAAAGATGAGAGTGCTAAAAAGTTGTCTCTTACAACTCTTTCACCAAATATCTTCATTTTCTTTTGAGTTCTTTCTTAGATCAGATAACAGAAAGGTTTCCTTTGGGAGAGGAGGGATTCATGAGACAAAAAGCAGTTTTCTCAGTTCAACAGACGCACTTTCTAACAGGAATGTGTTGCAGAAAATCTGTTGTAAATATGTATGTCTTTCTTGGATACGCTGGATCATGAGCTACTCACCTCTCCCTGGGCTTGTGATCGGCCTGTTTTCATTTTCTCCTGTCCAGCTGGCAAACTGGTATCAGAGATTCTCACAGTCGTTGGTGTCAAAGCAGTTGTAGTAACTGCAGTTGCAGAAGTCACTGTGCCCTGGCCAACCTGTTCCAGTGATTTTCCTGCCTCTTTACATCCAGATCCAACCAGTAACGTTTGTCCAGACACTGAGGAAAATGGAGTGAAGGGCAATGGTGCATCACCACCAACTGGCTCATCTTGGACTACTAGCGTTCGGCCATTCTCTTTGGTGTAAGTGGCAAAGCGAATATTGCGATTAATCTGAGGAACGAATGAAGGCAACTGTTTGGGCCTTGGATCCAGTCCTGTTTCACTATTAGAGCCTCCTTTCCAAGGACCTCTGCTTGCCTCACCTCCATCACTACCATTGCTATCCACCTCACCCCTCTCCTTTAGCTTCTTTGTTGCAGGATCACACCCAGAATCTGAAGCATTTTTCCTCCTCCGTCCATCCTTTCCCTCCAGACTTTCTTTCTTCTTTTTCCCTTTAGACGATTTAGCTGCTTTTAGACCCCCTCCCTGTAGTAGAGAAAACCAGGCAATCAGTAAATAGAACAGTCAGGAATACCTGTTCAAAGAACATTTTTCTGTCAGAACAAACAGTATATTACACTGATCTTAAGCTTAGTAACATTTCTTTTAATCACAAATTGAGACATCTAAAACAGATACTATGTGAACACAGAACACAAGCATAAGTGCAGTCTTGTCTCTTTTCTACTAGGATAGGATCTTCAAAACAAGATTTTTAGCTGAGCTACTTTGCTGTAGCACTTACCACATCATGGCAGATTTTGGGCAACATGCAACACGGCCATACTCCAACATACTTCTTGCTAATATATGAAAACTATCTACACACTAATTTTTGCTACAAGTATAATCCCCGCAGTTCTTCTGAAGTGCACACTTTCTGTCCACTACCCAAAGCCCACAATATTTAACTACAAGAGATAGCTTGCCCTTTAGCCTAGGGTAAAAACACAGGTTCAAATGTTATCATGGGACCTCTCAACTAAAGCAATGCAATGCCACAAGCATAACAGCCTGCTTCAGAGAAGCCAGATGGTCATTTTTAGAAATGCCTAAAAAGGTCTGTGAAGAAGCACAGAATGATCCCATTAGAAAAAGGTAGTGAGCACAGAGACATTCAATATCAGAGTATTACCCTTTAAAACAGAGCACAGAAACCATGTTGTTTGAATGCCCCCCCCCCCAAGATCCATGCTGAACTTAGTAAAACAGGCCCGAACTAAAAAGGAAAAGAATTAAAAGAAAATAGGTTGTTTAAAGAAAGCTATAACCATCTCTCAAAGTGGTAAAGAAAAATATCCTCTTCCAATTACATTATCAAAAGCCCACAGTGAACATAACATCAATTTTCATTTGTTTCCACATTTTAGATGTCTCGTATCTAAATCTTTATGAAGTTTCACACTGTACATACAAGACCTGAACTGCTATAGTACCTCGCTTGGAGAACTGTTATCCATCACCACATGAATCAGTCGAGGATCCACCGACTTTATTTCACCACTCTAATTTTTATGCAGATTGATATTGCGGAGGTAGAAGGAAGGAAAGAAAGGGTTAGTTTTTAATTCAGAATATATAATATCAACATAAGAGACCTTAAGCACAGGGTTACTCTGCAGCCCCTCTCCCATTTGCCTCTTCTTTCTGTCCCACTTCCTTAGTAATACCACAGTCTTCTAGTTTACCTTCTATCCTTTCGCTCCTTCTCCATTTCAAAAACTTTCAAATTTGATTCCTACCACTGTCTCCTTGTACATTTGCTCTACTGAGGATCCCTAGAGGCATTCATTGCATTAAACATAGCTCCTCTTAAATTTGATTTAGTACTGTTCTAGCCTTCTGCACGTTCACTCTGCTAGATGTAGAAAAGACTAGTGGAAGGAAGCACATCAATTTATGCTAACTATCCTCATCAGCATCTCCCCAAAAGAAGAAATGAATACCCAATCTCTCCAACTGTGCTTGAAGGTTACCTTTTTATTTCACAGTAGGTACACAGTAAGTTGGGTGCTTTCTGGCATGTACCTGCTGAAAGCATATACTCCACAATTTCAATGCCGCTCCAAAGTACTATACTTATTTACCATACATACATAGTATACTTTTTTTCCTGTGCACCAGCAATAGATCTAGTAGTCAGAGTGCAGGATTACTGCATGTGTCCACAGGATTTACTGGGCACATTCAGTGCATTCGTTCTGCACATGTATTTTACTGCACATGGAAAAGGCTATGGGGGCAGGGGGCATGGGACACAGGACAGGACCCAAAAAAATGAGCAGAGTGCTGCTGCTGCTATGGTAATTTACACACAGCACCACAGACATGTTCCTAGTTGCTCCTGAAACAAGAAGCTATTAGGCACAGGCTGCTGGTAAGAGAACTACCTGTCAAATCGTGCAGAAGCATATAATACAAACCAGGTAACTCTAGTAATGCACACATTTTTGGTGCTGTTTACAACACTTACTAGGTTTACTGATAGGAACAGGGCAAAAGTAAACAGTCTAAGCTAAAATACATAAATTTTCTTTAGACTAAGAATTCATCTTCTATGCTACACTTGTTTCAAACCACTTGTACAGCCTGTCAGATAGAAGCTGAGAAGGCATAGGAAGACGACAGTGTAACAGACCCAGAAGGTAACTTTCTGTACATCAGCACACTCTCCCATCCAGAAAGCCACTTCGAATATCTTTTCATATAGCGCTCACTTCCAAAGAGATTCTTATAGCTTCTTTTATAGAAGTGGGCTGTGTGTCATTTATTGTGGGAAGTTATGATAACAGAAAAAAAAAATTCTTTGAATCACTACACAGATAATGACTCATCTTTTAAAGCAATAAACAAAAAACCGTGAGTACAAGTTTTGGTGAAGCTGTCATTCTCCATGAGATACTGAGGAATGGTATTTTAGGAACACCAAAGCAGTGCTTCATATTTTTACCTCAGTCACAGACACCTCCATAAGACGAGTTATTGGGTCTTGATGGCTCACAACACCACAGAGCCAGCTGTTTTCATCCTCTGGTTGGTAAACCTTAACTCTTTGACCTTGGACACTGTAAGGACCTGGAAAAGAAGGACTTTGAGTACATTTTCCAGGGAAGCTTTGTGTCATACTAGTTAAGAATCATACAATTTTAAAAAAAAAAAAAAATCCTGTGCACAAAATTAGGGCATGAAGTGTCATCTTTTGGCTGGAAAGAAATTAAAAACTAGGGCTTCTGCTGCAAATCCTGCATAAGCCAAGCACTCAACTGTCAAAAGTCAGTAAGACCTCATTTTTGTAACTGAAAAATATTGTAAAGACAAAATTAATACTTTACAAGTAAAAAAAAAAAAAAAGAAAAAAATCAAAAAAAACTCACCCCTTTCACAAAATAAGCTAGACAGGGGTTCTTGCTAACTAAACTCTTTTGCTTTTTAACCTTCTAACCTACAGGTCAGTAATTATGAAGCACCAATCCAGTGGACAGTCACAGCATTCTGACTCAGTCCAGATGCATCAAATCCCAGCATAAACTGCATGCAGTTCAGAATACAAACATGCATTTGTAACTGTGGAAAATTTAATATAATTGCACAAATATCCAACATCTCTAAACCAACCAGTCTTAGTTCTTTGACACGGGTAATGGATCATCTACAGAAAGGTTTCCTCTGACCCTGCCCTCACTCTCCACATCAGCATGCAGAGCTTTCCTCCTACCCTAAGTCCAGACAAAAAAAACCAAAAAAACAAAAAAAAAAAACTTAGTTAATATTAGATCATCAAAATCCAGATGATCCAACAGCCTGTATCTGATACAACCAGAACCAGGTGCTTCAAAAGAAGGCTCCAAACTGCGCAATTCTGAAGCTACTTGCTCATGCAAGAAGTATTGTCCTCACAGCATTTTTTATCAAGAAACATTTTATTTAACCAAAAGGCACCAAATCCCCATTAAGAATTACATTGTCCTTCAAATGTAATACAGTGGCCTGTGTCTAGGGTGGCCACCTGGCCCACGAACCCAAACTCTGGATAGAAAATCATTTCAGCACTTGAGCTAGAAGTCCCCAATCTGACAATAAAAGCTGCAATCAGGCTTAACTCTAATACACAATCCAGACAACAGTTAAGGTATTGACTCTATGTTGAGCAGCCACAGCCACACCATATTTTCAACTTTACAAATTCATGTATTAATTAAAAAATGTCAAAATTTGAATTTGACATAACAAAACCCCAAATTTTTACAGATCAACAACTACAGAGTAACTTCACTTCTAAATTTCCAGAACCATAGAACAGAACCAAAACCTTAAAAATTCAAAACTAAAATTTAAAATAAGGGAAGCTGTAAATACATGGACATTATCAATAATATCTTGTCCTACTTTTAACTACGACTTCAGTGATCATTCCCAATAGGTATTTCTAGTTGTATCTCAGCAACTGCTTACCGGTACCCATGACAAAATAATGCTTCTTTGTAAAGACCTTGCAAAACAATACAGAAAATTGAGCTTCCAAATCAAACAGTAACAAAAACTATCACTATTCTCCTTCACAAATCCCAGCATAGCCTACCTGTTCCACAACAAAGTAGCTCTGAGATAGAAAAACACAGTCTCACCTCTACTAAATATCTCCTGAAGCTTCTGGTCACTGATCAATGCATTGACAGATTCTCTTAGTGAAGGCTGTTCCTGCAGAATCTGATTTTGACTCTCTGTTCCCATCTGCCAACAACAAACAGTTTTAACATAGAAGTATAGCCTTTTAAGGTAATAGAATCATTAGTTTTTAAGGGACAGCTCTTCTTGGACTGCTCTCAAAGACTGACAAACCAAAAAAAAAAAAAAAAAAAAAAAAAAAAAAGTGAAAAATAAAANAAAAAAAAAAAAAAAAAAAAAAAAAGAGGTAAAATTAAGAAAAACATTGCTGAACATGCCAAGAGGAAAAAAAGGACTAGCTAGGCAAAAGCTGTTGCAAAACTTCCGTTGCAATTATCAGCTACACAATGCTTGACAGCTAGCTCTCCAACTGACCAACACAGAGGGGAACTAGGACTTTTTGAATGCACATGGAGGCTAGTTCCCTGGAAAAGCAGGGAAACAAATGCAAGCACATGACAGGGCAGTGAAA